>JAJOOH010010826.1:0-55963 GCA_029582605.1 Solanum gracilifrons | reverse complement strand
CCCCCCCCCCCCCCCCCCCGGGCTTGTCAATTAATAACTAAAACAAATGCGAAAAAAGGGGTTTCAACCAGATTAGGAGTAATTCTCAAGATGTGATCGATTATAAGCTAATTACGCTATACGGGTAATTGAGATTTAACAATTATTTGCTGAAAAATTGTGGGTAGGTTGGACTATAATGGCAATAATTTTCTCTCGGATAACTATTACGATTCAGGTTACTTCTCTCGAACATCAACATGCTTAACACTACGAAACAGCCCAAAACCTTAATTTATCTACTCTCTCGAGCTAGATAGGTAGGAATGAGACAAGATTCACTATCTCGAGTTGAACCCACAATGATCCACACACAACAATTATCAATTGATAATCTTAGCTTAAGAACCTCTCTCTCGAGCAAGCCCAAAACACTAAGCTAGAATTGTAGTTGCAACTACAATTCATAAATTACTACTCAGCTATCAATCAAACCCACATTTGAACAGCAAATAAATCATTAAACAACAATACCCATAAGCAAATTAAACAAATAATCACATGATCACACCCCCAAGAATTGGGGTTTTAGCTACACATCATAAAAATATAGAAACGATTACCAAATACATTAGCCATGATCAAGGTAAAGGTACGCAAGTCCTTACAATGATCCAAATCATTTAAGTTAAAAAACCCACTTAGAAATCCTCAAAGTCTTGAAAGGAAACTCAAAAACTAAAAGAAAAACCCAATACTCAAAAACTTGGGGATCAGAAATATCTGCGAATTGGAAAACTATCCTCAAAATTCCTTTTAAATTCCAATTTATAGTTTCCCAATTTTTGTCCTGAAAGTCCATTTGGTGGAGTAAGTCGCGCCTCGCCGAGTGGTTCAGCGATCCGCCCTTTGCTCCCTTCCATCGCCATTTTGAATTGGTCATCAGCCACCCATCACATATAACTTTGGGCGATCCAACTTGTTGTCGCGGAGTGGATCAGTGATTCGCCGACTGGCCATTTCTGTCGTCAACTTGGTTTTCTCCCAAGACAGGCACGTTGGAACTTTGGGCGTGCTAAAGCCACTTAGCTGTGCGCCGAGTGGTCTTGGCGATCACCTGGATCGCTTTTCTTCACTTTTGCAGCTTTTTAGTTCCTTTTTGTCCGGTCATGTCCTTGCCTTTGCTTGTTAGCCTTCATAGCTGCAAATCAACAGT
This sequence comes from Solanum gracilifrons, assembly GCA_029582605.1. NCBI lineage: Eukaryota > Viridiplantae > Streptophyta > Magnoliopsida > Solanales > Solanaceae > Solanum > Solanum gracilifrons. The sequence continues at coordinate 54,768 of JAJOOH010010826.1, read as the reverse complement.
TTAACATCAGTTTAGAGCATAAATTAGGCATTTGAGGTCATTTATACTATTAAAATAAAGCCCTAAATGAGTCAAAATCTCTGACTTATCAACACCCCCAACTTAAACTTTTGCTTGTCCTCAAGTAAAACTCAAGATCAATCGGTTCAACAAGGGTGTCTACAAATAGTGTTGCTTAAGATTCAACATAAATACACACACAAGGTTAAAACTACACATACAATGCTCAATTGTGCATTCAAAGATTCAAATTGACTCACCATTAGCAAGAGTACTTAAGCTCACAATGCTTGCTTCAAATGCAAGTTCAAGCTCAACAAAGGTACTCAAATGCCCTCAAAACAAAGATGATTCCATAATCACACAAAACTTGTCAACAATTTAAAATCCAGGAATCATATACAACTCTCACACTCACAAAGATGAACACATGCATAACTCCACCCATACGCTTGCCTTTATTTTTCAATCAACATTCATTTCAACTCGCTCAAGATCACAAAGGTCTTTTTAAACTGTTGGATGCGGTTTCTGTCTATGCCTTGACCTACGGACCGTGGTCAACCTATGATTCATCGTCCGCTCTTTGGTTCCACACTTGGTCAGACTTACCTGATCTTCCAACTATGATGCATCACTTACAGTTTGTGGACTAGTCTATGGTCCATCCTGGCACTCCTTGGTTTTGAGTTCTGAAACTCAACTTTCAGATCGGGACCTACGACTGCCCATCCACGGCCCGTCGTTTGACCTTGGGTGGCTCCATTGGTGCTACTTTTGTGCTTTTCAGCTTGCATCTTCATCAACTGCATTCAAGCCTATTTCCTGCAAGAATTTCACACGAAACATTATTTCTAATAACAAAATGGCCCAAGACACACACAAACTCTAAGTGAAACATATCGAAAATACTGTAAACTCATGGTACATCAACACCCTCAACTTAAACTTGTTGTTTGTCCTCAAGTGACACTCTAAAACTCTAAACAATACTTATGTAGAAGCAAAGTTACAAAGTCAAGCAATCACATGGCTTTCTCACTCAATTTCATCAGTTAGTGCAAATTTTTTCATCTAGACTCAACAAGCTAACTCATATGGATCAAAACATGACATAGATCGACAAATATACATCACAACATACACTTTTCACAATCACCAAGGTGCCAACTCTCCAACAATGTAACTAGTGCCCTAACTTCAAAAGAAATCTTTTTTCACACACAATAGATATGACTTTCAAGTTTAAGGATTCATTCAACACTCACGCTCAGAAGTGACTTCAAGTACAGTTAATACTCAATAACATAGGCTTGCCCTTATTTTCACTACATAGACTCTGCAAACTAGTCACTAGGATCACTATGGGACTTTATTAGCTTATAACGTAGGCTCAAGGTTAGGTAGGGTACATTTGGGTACTTTTTAGTGACTTTGTACCCTCTTTGACATTACATTGGCTTTTTACCTCTTTTCTCAACCAATTCTTGACATTTTTTTATTTTCTACTCTTTACCTTGACTCTTTTCAACACATATGTGATTTTGAATTTATCGATCTTATGGTTCTCATTCTTTGTTTCTTTCAACACTTTTGTCATCCATCTTTTTACTTCTTTCGACTTCAATCACATCTTTTTTCTTTCTTTTTTTCTTTTTCTTTGTTTTTTCCTTTTTCTTTCTTCTACACAAAACTCTTTTCATACCCTCTTTATTTCAGTTTCCTTTTTCTTAGCCATACACAACTTATGTATTTTTCATGAGTTGAGGTGAACAATATACGATGTTGGACCAGGGCCAAGATTAAGTTAACTTTTGAATTATTCACCCTAAACTTAGGCTTTTGGCCTAAGTTAAGGTGAACATGTCCAAGGAAGGGTCGGGGCTAAGAAAATTATTTTTAGGGAAGGTGAATTAGGTGTATTGAAAGAAGTGGTCTACATTAGGCTCATACATTTGGATCAAAGTGAATATTTATTTCTTTTGGTTGAATCATTTTACACTTGAGTGGACTTATTTGAACAAGGGCCTATGATCATTTCCCAACTTCTAGCCTAGATTATCTTAGCAAGACCAACGGGGCAAGTTCTAGATTGGCACATACTGTATGAACATTCAAACTTTTCTCACACACACCTGGCACATTGTTTCATTATTGGACAAATAAATTACCCAGTTCAAGTTTTAGCTTAAGTCATGCTATCATACCGGTTCCTTATCATGTCATATAAAGAACCAATACATTCAACTCATTCAGCTTATAGATCTAGAACATTTCAAAAAAATTGGATGTGTATCAATTTTATGCTTCATGTCATCATGCTTTCATTTTTCTACTTACTTCTACACATACAATCCTAAACATGTCGGTTCAATAAAAAGTTAACAGTCTCTTGGGGGGAAAATAAAACACGCAAGAAAACCCCAATAGAGGGTTATAAGTTGGGTTACTCAAACTGCACCCTATCACTCACAATCTATTTACCCCACCCCAAAAAAAATAAGGTGAAATTGCCCTCAATGCCCAAAAAAAGGGTAAAGCATAAGGTGAAGCAAACTTGTGGCGCAAATGCGCTGAAGACCCATCAAGAAGCGAGGGAATCGGTTTCTCGAAACCTGTTGGATCAACACTAGGGATGCCATCAGTAGCGCCCTCACAAACAATGGGAACACCATCAGCGGTGTTCCTTGAACCAGATGGGTCAACATCTATCTCTCGGGCCTGTCGCTGCCTCATTTCTTCATCGATGATGGATTGCTCTGGGCCACTACGTAGTGTTGGCGCTCCTTCTTCCTCAATTGTTGAGCCTCCTCGATATAGAAAGTGTGGTCAGAGCGGTGGCTCTTCCCCTTAGCACGGGAAGAGTATGGTAGAGGCATAGTATCACCAAAAAGGACAGTCATCACAACCTCATCCTCCTTAATCTTTGGGGTAGCCTCTACTGCACTCTCAGCAGGGGCTATAAAGGAAGAAACATCAACACGAAGCCTAGCTAACTCCGACTAAAAAGTGGTGACATCGATAGTGAGGCCTCTCCAACACTCGCAATTTATATGTGTCCAAGCGCTTATGAACGGCCTAAATCTTCCAATCCATCAACTTTTCCATCCTAGACTCAGACTCCTCAACCAAACACATCATCCAAGGCCTCATGTACTAAGCAGAGTGGCCATCTTGGTCTCCAACTTCTGGACTCTGGCCAGATGAACGACAGTAGACTCTGAAGAGGGGGTGGCTCGAGATGAGCTAGGGATCTTGCTAGTGGAAGTAGAGGGTGGAAATTGTGCATCAATAGGGGCTGGAATAGTAGAGTCATCATCCTAGACCTACTCCACATCAGTAGCAAAATCAACACCCAATGGCGGGACATTAACTTATGGCCTTCTCTGTGGTGCAGCAAGATTGGCATCATATTGAATGACGCCAATGTCTGATGTCTTGGATGCCTCTTGTAACCTATCATAGTGCCAAATAGGTATGGAGGACTCCCTGCTGAGATAAAATAACAGACATGGGAATGGCAAAGTTATGGTGGTTTGGAAGGCCCTCTCGTGGATTTTAGCAATAAGGATGCGCACGAAATCAAGCTCCAAACCCACCATAATTATCACGGCCCGGTCCCAAGTGACAACATTGTCTGCCTGAGTAGGGGATAGTCTATTACGAACCAACAACCAAAAAAACTTCACAGCGAAGCTCAGATTCATCTTTTTGATAAGCAGTGACCTGTTGTACACCCACTCGGTACGCTCCCCATCCTCATCAATATGACGTGCCATCCATCAAAGCAACGTATCTCTCTGATCAACATCTCTCTGAAATGACCCGCTATGAACAATTCCCATCTTGTAGTCATACTCCGATGTATTAATAAGCAGAGTGTGGGCTGGGCCATATATGAACCGGCGAATGGTGGCCTCTGAGATGTCAACTTAGAAATTTCGCACCAGTGTGAACTAAAGTGAAGGCTGGGCCAGTGGCTTGGCCTTCTTGTATAAGGAATTTATGATCGTTGTGGCATAGGAAGCATAGAACTCCTGAGTCATCTCCTCACTCTAGTTCCTTAGGGCCCATGTCATCCACTCATATATGTGCCTCTGGAATATCTCCTCAATAATGGGTAGGGTGTGGAGGTTGCCTGTAAGAACCCTGCGCTCCTCAACAATGGTTCTGGCCATCTTTTGGTGTTCATTGAGAATGGTGTCATTTTCATAGAACTGGTACTGGCCCTCCACGCACCATTTGTTCGGCTCAGTGGAATTAGGGCCAGTCTTACCTCTGGGAGGTACCAGGATGTCTCATGAACTATCAGCATCAGATGAAGAAGTGCGACTTCCGCTAGAACTAGAGCTGGACTGAGACTCACCTGGATGAGTTTCCCCCTCCTCAGACTGGGGATAATTACCTCGTCATTGGAAGTAAGTACAACCCTGGCCCTGTTCCTCGTGGTCTGGAGGAAGTAGGAGAGCCTCCAGTAGTCTTTGGAACGTAATCATGATCAGTCTCCTCATGTATCAGATGTCGAGAAGAGGCGACTGATTTGGAACTTGCCCCCTCTTACGTCGGTCGGAGCCTGTTTCGGAGCCATAGTACCTGTGGAAGCTTAGTTAGAACTAAAACATGGTAATAAGACTCATGGAATAATTTTAGAACAAGATTCCGACTGAGACAAAAACTCAAAAAAAATTAAGACAGTAACTAAACTTCTGACCCACGGTGGGTACCTACGGTCCGTCGATTGAACGACAGCCCGTAAGTCCTCTCTGTAGGTCAGAGTACCCATTCTTGGGTCACTGATGTTGGAACCATGGATGTGTAGAATGGTGCATCGATGGAACGACGGACCGTAGTCCACACCGTGGTTCGTGACTAAACCATTTTTTTGTGTGCAACTATTCCACGGACCCCACCTATGGTCCTTAGGTTAACCAACGGTCTGTGGGTGGTGTTTGTAGATCAGGTTTGTGCCAGGCATAACACTTCAACTCATAGTCAACGCAAAATTTCAATAAAACTCAATCACACTAAGCCTAAACATGCATTTCAACATATACTGATGTAGTTCATCATTCATAGGGTTCCAAATTTTGCACAATTCAAAGTTCAACACAAAGAAACCTTGAAACCCTAAGTCAAAACTCTCACTTAGACATATCAATGTATTTATTTGATTTAGATCAATTACACACTCATGTACCGTCATTCCAAGGGTGTTTCTAAACTAAACTCGGCATTTTTAACAAGTATTTTAACATCCTATGGTCATGTTTATCATTGTGATTTCAATTGAAACAATGAATTATTCAAAGTTTGGGAGAAATCAGTTTACCTTACAAGTAATCAATGATTGTAAGTGTGTGACCGAGTAGACAAGCTCATAAACCAATGGTGAAATCAATACCGGACCTTGCAAGCTTTTGGAGAGAAAAATGGAGATGATGGAATGATCTGGGAGAGAAAATGGAAGATATGGGATTAGGGATTTTAAAGAAGTCATGTAGGATTGATTTAGGGGAGCGGACGGTTTGTAACAGTTGGGGGGATGATAAGAGTGGGAAATGTTTTAAGAAAAGGAAGAGTTATATTAATTTGGGGTCCGGGTTGAGTGAGAAACCCTAAACTGGACCCACGAGAACCCGTCGATGGTTCGTGGGTCAACCTACAGTCTGTCAATGGGTTCCGTAGGTCACTCTGACACTTAGAGAATTTTAGAAAACTTACCCGATATCTACGGATGCCAACCACGGTCCGTGGATCGACCAACGAACTGTCGATGGGGCTCGTAGACCACTACATATCTTTTTTCTGCAAATTTTGCCTTTTCATTCCTGTACACGTAGCAACTATTAGGACTTTCTTTTTACATTTACCCTGACACTTTTTAGACACGGACCATATTCTATATCTAGCGAACACTAATTAGAAAATAATATCTATCTAAAGAGTTACAAAAGTCCAAAAGAAAGACGAAAACTCTTATATCGAAAAGAAGTTCCTATAGTTGGCTAGATTGTACACCTTGGGTTGCCTCCCAAGCAGCTCTTGATTTAACGTCTCGGCACGACGCAGACACCTTAATTACTCAAACTTCATCAAGGTGCCAAGCCTCTATCATTGCATTGATACTCTCAGAATTCCCCATGTAGATTTTTATCCTCTATCGGTCGGCCTTTAACCTCATCCCATCTTCTTGATCTACTATGAACCTAGCCACGAGGATGGATGTCAATATCGATGAACCCTACATTTGATAAGAATGTACGAAAAATTATGCGTTAGTACAGTAATGTTCTAAATATGATGGCTAGCGTAAATGATCAACATAAGCATATAAAAGGCATTAGTCAATCTAAGACATATACCAAAATCATAAGAGACAATAACATAAGTCATAAGCATAAGAGACATCATCATAAGACATAGGCTATAAGCATAAGAAATAACAACATATTCATAGGCATAATCAATGCATTTAGAAACACATAATTTAAGAGAAACACTTCACAAGTCACCTTAAGGAAAGCTTGGCAATGCATGGATAATACCTCATAATCCCACCCATGCTAAGCAAGTCACTTTAGTCCCTCATTTATATCCTCTTTTGATCTCATCCTTAGCTTATATCTCATAGACAATGGAACATTCACCTTTAGTCACACATGTATTGGAAAGGCCTTTCAGCCTAGAGTCCAAACTAAGCATACATCATAAGCATAAGTCATAAGCATATTCATTACATAGATCATCATTACATAAGTCGAACATACCATAATTACCCTCAAAGCATACTTATTCAATGCATGAATAAGACCCCATAATCCCACACATGCTAAGTAAAGCTTCTTAAGTAACCATAGTTCATAATTCATATTCTTGTTGTGGTAGTGGAAAAGCATAAGTCATAACATCATAGTCAACATAAGCTAGCATCATCTTTATAACTTTTGAACACTGACAGAATGCTTCCTCAAGCATGCCTTAGTTCATTATTAGACTTGACATTATGGGAATTAGCCTTAATCGACATAGACCATGGGAGCTTAACATGGAATCTGGTGTTACCCACACTGGAAAGGGTTGTCCTACTTTCCTAAGGTAGAACCATGGTTTGTTAGCTTAGGTTGATCAATTAGCTAAATAACCTACGGGGGCACGTAGTTTATGGGATAAGGAGATTCCTACTAGAAACCCGGCCTTTCTAACGGAAGAGCTTTTATCTCAAGAGGTTGCTTCTATAAACCCACCCTCTCTGACGGAAGAGTTTCCATCTCACATCAATATCCCCTCTATTCTAAGCATAAATCCCACGGAGTACTTATTAAGTCATAACTAGTTTCATTTAGAATAGCTCATTTGATCATGCGTGACAATAATCTTTCACCGTCCATGTCTTCATGTAGATTCAATAGGTGAGAAAGCCTTTCAACTTTAAAATCATCATATTATGAGAAAACCTTTCACATTATATCATATTCATACATAGGTGTGTAAATGAGAATATCCTTTGAACAACACACAACAAGGTTATAATCATAATCACTTTAATCTCAAAGTGTTCTTAAAGATTGTGCATAATCTTCATAAAACATGCATAATATCATAATTTGACCTTTCAATGATCAAGGCTCATATCAAATCAACACATCTAGAATGACTACATTAGACATGGATATTCACATAATTAAAGTAATCAAATCACTACATGCAAAATCTCATGTACTCATAATATAGGTCATGTGGGTAAGTCCTTCCACAATAATACCATATACAAATTAACATACCAAATAGCTTCACTCTCAAAGCCTTAACAATCCTAGTTCAATCATATTAGCTTTTACCCTCAGGGCCCTAAAAATCACATTCATACTACAAGCCTCACTCTCAAGCAATCCTTCACATAGTCATCATATATGTCTAATTCTTAAGACAATCTAACTACATGCTTCATTCTTAAGCAATTCTAATCATATATCATCATATAAACTCAATCTCAACACTACTAGTCAAAATTCATCATGTACACTTTAGTATAATTCCATTCATATCTCAGTGCTCAACTCTCAAGCAATCCATATCTAATTACTTCAATTTCAATTAATCGATCATGTATTTCATCAATCTCAGAAGATTACATCTAAATTATAACACCTCAGAGACCAGACTTAGAAAATGCAATAGGTGAACCACGACAGGGTTCACGGACCGTGAAAGGGACCACGGTCCGTCGACCAGTCTTTGGACTCACACCCCATCCCAGAGGTGGTGGACCATGAGACCCTTCATAAGCCGTGGACCACCACATGATCCGTACTGATGCTCGTGGAAGTCAGACTGAAACCACCGGGCTCAGACATCAGACCACAGGGCCCTTTATGGGCCTTGGTGTCGACGACGAGCCATGGTTGCTTCTTTAAAGTCAATCCAGTGCAGCCCTTAGCCAAGGTGAAGGACCATGAGGACTTTCACGGTTCGTGAAGAGGACCATTGTAGGGCAACCCTAATTCTGCAACTACTGGACTAAGGACCATAGTCAGCCCCACGGTTTGTGGTCCCTTAGACAGCCCATCAGAGGGGCCGTGGTCAGCTAGTTAGACTTTAGGTAGGGTCATTTTTTGCCTTTTCCCCTATGCATTAGACACCTAAACTAAGTCGTTTGTCCCCTAAACTACGTCGTTTGTCCCCTAAACTACGTGATTTTGGTCAGTTTTAGCCTAGTAAATTAATTAGAACCTAACCTATACCATCCTTCACCTAAATCAAGAAAAAATTATAGTTAAAATCAGAGAGAAAGTCCAGCAGCCCTCCAAGAACACACAACAAGGTTTTTTCAGTTCCAGCCCCAAAATAGAAAGATTTATCCGTGAATTTCGTCACCAGGTATGTGGGATTTGACTAGTGGGTTCCTTTCACCCATTAGGTCCCTAGATTTCAGGCAGAATCTTGATTCCCATAATATTATATAAACCTAGGGTTTCTTGAATGTTAGAAATTGTTGGTTTTAGCTATTAGAATGATCCAAATTAGATTATCACGATATTGCTAAGTTTCTAGTATGAAATTCAGAACCCTATCCATGTAGTTCTTTTAGTTCATGAATTACACTTGCTAGGTTAGTTATTTCAAATATACATGCTTCATTTTACGAATTCACATCATTAGTTATAATTGTTGCATTTTCAGTTAGCATGTCAGTATTTTGAGCTATCCAGAATTATAGAAATTCAGTCATAAATTGTTAATTATATAATCAATTGGGAGTAGCTTAATATCGAGTGGACTAGGGTTCAACGTACCCGAATATTCCTAGAACTATGTGCCCCCGTAGGTTTATAAGTCCCCTTTGTGGGCATTACATTTTAGTGATCACGCCAGTCATGCCTCTATACCTATGGTATTGTATATTGGGTCCTCTCGATGGGGCGTATACATCAAAGTCCACATTTAGCTCATGTGGTTTTATGTCGGTTATTAGTAGCTCCCTTCAAATCAGATTCTATTGTATTCACCATGCTATCAATTATAGTCACATCTCAGTCTCAACAAGTTATAAACTTAGTCATTGCATTCAGTTAGTCCATGTTCAGTATTCCCAGTGTAGTATCATGCTTACCTCTCATCATTTCTCATATATATGCTTCGGTTTAGTTATGTTTATTGTTCAGCTTTATTATATCCTGCATGCTCAGTACCTTTCAAGTATTGACGCATACTCTGTGCTACATCTTCTCATGATGTAGGTTCAGGTCCTTAGCTTCCAGATCACTCATAGATATATTCCTGATCTTCAGCTCAGCAGCATTAGTGGTGAGTACTCATTCTCCGAGGACGACAGACAAGTTTGCTTTACTTTTAGTCTTAGTTTCAGCTTTTTCTATATTTAGCTGGGGCATGTCCCAGTACTTCTAGTCAGTTAGAGGCTATTTTCAGACATAGTTAGATTCAGCTTTAGCATTTTAGTTTGACTTTTCTGTTGTTGTTAAACTCTCAGTTTTCATATATTCAGATAGTATATGGGTATTCCCCATTATTTCAGTTTATCTTATGATTTAGCTTTCGCATAGTATTTCCTTACTTCAGTTTATTTAGTATGCTATGTTATGCCAGCAGGGTTAACTTGGGGTTACTCGTGATCCTAGGTCCCGTGTCTGCGTCCGGGGGGTAGCTTCGAAGAGTGACAAACTTGGTATTAGAGCACTAGGTTTAAGAGTCCTACGATGTTTGAAAAGCCGCACTAAGTAGAGTTTTTTTCTTGGATGTGAAGTGCACCACATCTAATAAGAGGGAGGCTACGAAGTGTTTTAGGAAAACTTCACTCTCTTTGTTATTCTTATCGTGTGTTGGTATGATCTCCTTTCTAATCCATCGTTATGCACTTAAGATCATGGCTCCTCGTAAAACTTACGCAAGGAATGCTAATGCACGCAATGCTAACGCAATTCCACTAGTCCCAAACCATGAGGTTTCAAACGCAGAGTTTCGGAATGTGATTCAGCTTTTGGCTCAAAGTATGACCAACCAGAAAATTCAGCAGGTTCCAGTTCCTACTAATAGAAATGGTAGATCAGTGGCAACTAGGGTTCGAGATTTTTTAAGTTGAATCCACCTGAGTTTTTAGGGTAACAAGTTGGTGAGGACCCACAAAACTTCATTGATAAGGTTAAGAAAATCTTTGGAGTGATACATGTGACTGGTAAATGGTAGGGTTGATTTGGCATCCTACCAGCTTAAGGATGTGGCTCACATATGGTTCACTCAATGGAAAGACAACATGGGCTATTCTTTCCTTTGTAACTCCTCATATGGCAGTCAATTTTGATGTTAGTCCAGAAAATTTCTCACAACCCTTCTTTGTCTCTACTCCCATCGGTAACCCAGTTATAGCTAGACGGATATACATAAATTGCCCTGTCACAGTCTCCCAAAAAGTTACCTCACCAGATTCTTGTAGAGTTAGAAATGGTAAACTTCGATATCATTCTAGGCATGGATTGGTTGCATTCCTCTTATTCTCAGTCATTTGTAGAACTAGGATCGTTCGCTTTCAGCTTCTAGATGAACAAATCTTAGAATGGAAGGGTAGTAGCTTAGCGCCTATGGGTCGATTCATTTCTTACCTTAAGGCCATAAAGATGATCTCTAAGGGTTATCTCTATCATCTAGTTCAAGTTAAGGATTCAAGCTCTGAAACCCCAACTCTTGAGTCAGTTCCATTAGTTAATGAGTTCCCAGATGCGTTTCCACAAGATCTTCCCGGAGTTCCACCCGAAAGGGAAATCAACTTGGGAATTGATCTCCTTACAGATGCCCAGCCTATTTCTATTCCTTCTTACAGAATCGCTCCAATTGAGCTTAAGGAACTGAAAGAGTAGTTGAAAGACCTTCTAAATAAGGGCTTCATCAGACCTAGTATTTCCCCATGGGGTGCACCAGTATTGTTCGTGAAAAAGAAAGATGGTTCTCTCAGAATGTGCATCGATTATAAGTAGTTGAACAAAGTCACAATCTAGAATAAGTATCTTATCCCTAGGATTGATGACTTGTTTGACCAACTTCAGGGTGCTCATTATATCTCAAAGATAGACCTTAGATCCGGTTATCATCAGCTCAGAGTCAGAGATAGTGACATCCCAAAAATAGCCTTCAGGACTCGGTATGGTCATTATGAATTTGTAGTTATGTCATTTGGACTAACTAATGCTCCTGCAACTTTCATGGATTTAATGAATAGAGTGTTCAAGCAGTGTTTGGACTTATTCATTATCATCTTTATTGATGATATCCTCATTTACTCTAGGAATGAGAAAGAACATCTGAATAATTTGAGGGTTATCCTGCAAACTCTCAAAAATCACCAGTTATTCGCTAAGTTTAGCAAATGTGAGTTTTCGTTGCAATTCATTTCTTTCCTTCTTCATATTGTGTCTAGCAAAGGAATCTGAGTGGATTCTTAGAAAATAGAAGCAGTAAAACAATGACCCAAACCTACCTCTCCTACAGATATCAGGAGCTTTTTAGGTCTAGCAGGTTATTATAGATGGTTCAAGGAAGGATATTTATCCATAGCCTCTCCATTGACTAAGTTAACGTAGAAAAAGGTTAAGTTTCAGTGGTTAGATGATTGTGAGAAAAACTTTGCAGAACAAAAAACTAGGTTGACTACAGCTCCTGTTTTGACTCTACCAGAGGGTTTAGACGGTTATGTTATCTATTGTGATGCATCTATAGTCGGCCTAGGTTGTGTGTTAATGCAGTGAGGTAAGGCTATAACATATGCTTCTATACAACTTAAGGTGCATGAGAAGAACTATCCAACTCATGACATCGAGCTTGCAATAGTGGTGTTTTCACTTAAGATTTGAAGACATTACTTGTATGGTGTTCATGTAGATGTGTTCACAAACCATAAGAGCTTTCAATATGTGTTCACCCAAAATAGTTGAATCTTTTCAAGAAGAGATGGCTTGAGTTCCTCAAGAATTATGATATGAGTGTGCATTACCATCCTGTTAAGGCCAATGTAGTAGCAGTTGTTCTTACCAGACTATCTATGGGTAGTGTAGCACATGTTGAGAAAGAAAGAAAGGAACTAGCTAAGGATGTTCACAGACTTGCTCGCTTAGGAGTTGGTCTTATGAGCATATCATATGGTGATGTAACATTTCACAATGGGTCAAAATCTTCATTGGTAGCATAGGTTAAGGAAAAGCAAGACAGTTATCCGATATTGCTTCAACTAAAGGGTGCAGTCCATCGACACAAAGTTGAGGTTTTCTCCCAAGGGGGAGATGGTGTGCTTCGCTATCAAGGTCGATTATGTGTTCCTAAGATAGGTGAGTTAGAGACATCATATTCTTGCAGAAGCCCATAATTTTAGGTATTCTATTCATCGAGGTACCACTAAGATGTACTGTGATCCGCTGGAAGTCTTTTGGTGAAATGGTATGAAAAGGGATATAGCGGATTTTGTGGCCAAATGCCCTAATTGCCAGCAAGTGAATGTTGAACATAAGAAACTAGGAGGTATGACTCAAGATATTAACATTCCTACTTGGAAGTGGGAAGTGATCAACATGGACTTCATTAGAGTTTTACCTCGTATTCGCAAACAATGTGATTCTATTTGGGTGATAGTTGATAGAGTCACTAAGTCTGCATGATTTTTGGCTGTTAAGACTACAAATTCGGTGGAGGACTACGCCAAGCTTTACATTAATGAGATAGTCAGGTTGCATGGGGTTCCATTATCTATCATCTCAGATAGAGGTCCTCAGTTTACCTCTCATTTCTGGAAGTCATTTCAGAAAGGTCTTGGTACCCAGGTTAACCCTAGCACATCATTTCATCCAAAGACGGATGATCAGGCAGAGCGTACCATTCAGACCTTAGAGGACATGTTGAGAGCTTGCGTGATCAATTTCAAAGGTAGTTGTGATGATCACCTTCCTCTTATAGAGCTCACCTACGATAATAGTTACCATTCCAACATTTAGATAGCCCCTTATAAGGCATTATATAGGCGTAGATGTAGATCTCCAGTTGGTTGGTTTGAAGTAGGTGAAGCAGCCTTGATAGGGACAGATTCCATTCATGATGCTATGGAGAAAGTGCAACTCATTAAAGATAGACTTAAGATAGCCTAGAGTCGCCAGAAGTCCTATGTAGATGTAAAGAGAAGGGAATTAGAGTTCCAAGTTGATGATTGGATTTTCCTAAAAGTGTCACCTATGAAGGGGGTGATAATATTTGGCAAGAAAGGGAAGCTCAGTTCTAGATATGTAGGCTCTTACAAGATTTTTAAAAGAGTTGGTAAAGTGGCTTATGAGTTAGATTTGGAAACAGAACTAGCAGCAGTGCATCCGGTTTTTCATATTTAATTGTTGAAGAGGTGTGTGGGTGATCCAGCATCTATTGTACCTTTATAAAGTGTGGTTGTGAAGGATGGTATCGCTTATGAAGAGGTACCAGTTGAAATCCTTGATCGTTAGGTTCGAAGTTTGATAAACAAAAAAATCACTTCAGTTAAGAATTTGTGGAGGAGTCAGTCCGTAGAGGGAGCTACTTGTGACGCAGAAGAAGCCATGAAGGCCAAGTATCCTCATCTCTTCTCTTTCGATTCCATTCCAGCTTGAGGTAATAGTTCCTCTTCAATTTTTCAATCATTCATGCGTAGTTTTAGTCTTAGAAGCATGTTCCTTCAGTTTGTACTTGCATTTACAGCGTATTTTCATATCCTTGGAACTTAGGTCAATCAGAAATAAGTTTTAGAAATTAGTGGTAGGCTTTGCAACTCTTTCCCACCCTATCCAGCTAGTTTAGGCATCATTCGAGGACGAATGTTCCCAAGGGGGAGATATTGTAACACCTCGGAACCCAGACTTAGAAAATGCACCAGAAAACCAGTAGCAGTCGGTGAACCACGACAAGGTTCACAGACCGTGAAAGGGACAATGGTTCATCAACCTGTCCGTGGACTCACACCCCATCCTAGAATTAGTGGACCACAGGACCCTTCATAGGCCGTGGACCACCACACGAGCCTTACTGATGCTTTTAAAAGTCAAACTAAAACCAACGAGCTCAAACGTCAGACCACAGGGCCCTTTACGGGTTGTGGTCTCAACAACAAGCCATGGTGGCTTCTGTAAAGTCGGACTAGTGCAGCCCTTAGCCCAGGTGAAAAACCATGAGAACCTTCACGGTCCGTGATCCTTCACACGGTCCATAAATTGAACCGTAGTAGGGCGACCCAAAGACAGTTGCTACTGGACCAAGGACTACGGCCAGCCCCACGGTCCATGGTTCCTTTAACGGCCTGCAGAAGAGCTGTGGTCAGCCCGTCAGAATTTTTAAGTAAGGTCATTTTGGTCTTTTCCCCTTTGCGTTGGACAACTAAACTGCATCGTTTAACCCCTAAACTATGTGGTTTTGGTCAGTTTTAGCCTAGTAAACTAATTAGAACCTAACCTAATCCATCCTTCACCAAAATCAAGTCAAAATTAGAGTAAAAATTAGAGAGAAAGTCGAGCAGCTCTCCAAGAACACGCATCAAGGTTTCTTCAGTTCAAACACCGAAATCGAAATATTTCTCCGTAAATTTAAGTCAGAATCTTGATTCCCTTAATATTATCTAAGCCTAGACTTTCTTGAATGTTAGAAATTGTTGGGTTTTAGCTGTTATAATGATCCAAATCAGATTATCATGATATTGCTTAGTTTCTTGTATGAAATTCAGAACCCTAGCCATGTAGTTCTTTTAATTCATGAATTACACATGCTAGGTCAGTTATTTCAGATATACATGCTTCAGTTTATGAATATCACATTATCAGTTATAATTGTTTTATTTTCAGTTAGCATATTAGTATTTTGAGCTATCTAGTATTACAGAAATTCAGTCATAAATTATTAATTATATAAACAATTGGGAGTAACTTAAAACCAAGTGGACTAGGGTTCAGCTTACCCGAATAGTCCCAGAACTACATGCCCACGTAGGTTTATAAGTGCCTTCTGTGGGCATTACATTTTAGTGACCACGCCAGTCATGCCTCTATACCTCTGGCACATTATATTGGGTCCCCTCAATGGGGCGTATACATAGGATTCAACATTTAGCTCATGTGGTTTTGTGTCGGTTATTAGTAGCTCCCTTACAGTTAGATTCTATTGTATTGACCATGTTATCAGTTATAGTCAGATCTCAGTCTCAGCAGGTTATAAACTTGGTCATTGCATTCAGTTAATTCATGTTTAGTATTCCTAGTGTAGCATTATGCTTATCTCTTATCATTGCTCTAATATATGCTTTGGTTCACTTATGTTTATTGTTCATCTTTATTCTATCTTGCATGCTTAGTACCTTTCAAGTACTAACGCATGATATGTGCTACATCTTCTCGTGATGTAGGTTCAGGTCCTCATCTTCAAGATCACGCATAGATCGATTCCCGATTTTCAGCTCAGCAACATCGATGGTGAGTCCTCATTTTTTGAGAACGACAGACATGTTTCCCTTGCTTTAAGTCTTTGTTTTAGTTTTTGCTAGATTTAGATGGGGCATGTCCCAGAACTTCGAGTCAGTTAGAGGCTATTTTCAGACATAGTTAGATTCAGCTTTAGCATTGGAGTTTTACTTTTCATTTGTTGTTAGACTCTCAGTTTTCATATATTCAGATAGTATATGGGTATTTCCCATCATTTCAGTTTATCTCATGATTTAGCTTCCGCACAGTATTTCCTCACTTCAGTTTATTTAGTATGCTTATGATATGCCAGTAGGGTTAGCTTGGGATCACTCGTGATCCTAGGTCCCGTTTCCGCGTCCTGGGGGTAGCTTTGGGGCATGACATAAATCCTTAATTTCCCCTTTCATGGCATAAAACCCACTTACTTCAAGTTCATCTCTCTGTACATGGGTTAGGCATGTAAACGTGTAATTTCATCTTTAAAACATGATATACTACTTATTCAATCATAAACAACATTTATCCATTCAATTGGATCAACATACAACAATACCCACAATATAGGAAGAAGCCCTATCTAGAATTGGGGGTTCATCTTCACAATTGGAGAAACATAAGGGCTTCATGGATGAAAGGAATCCATGAATGAATAAGTCATCAAACCTTGATTATAAATCTTAGCAAGCTTGAAACAATGGAGTCTTGACTTGACCTAGTTTGACCCTCTTCTTTTTCTTCTTTGAGTTGTCTAGATAGAGTATTTTTTGGAGAGGATGAACTTTGGGAATTATTTGGGTTTTTGGAATAAATGACTTAATTTGGTGAGTTTTGGGGTTAAAATGACTTATATAGGGGTCCTAGGCTTGGGCAAAAAACGACATAGCTTTGAGTTAAAACATTTGGAAAAGACCCAAGAACTCCCCTTACTGGGAACGCTGAAATGGAATGAAAGAGGCCTTCACGGGTCGTCATCATCACAGCGGCCCATCAAATTGGTCGTGAAGAATTTCAGAATGACAATGCTTCACTATATCAGGCATAACGTTTTACTCTGAGATGGGAATTGGGAAAACTTGGTGGCATTGGAAAGAGGACTCAGAGACCTTTAATTTTATAGGTCATAGACTACCTAATTCGTTTTTATCTAAGAGATATGATCATTTGAAGTTGACCCTAAACTCTAGGTCTAGAAATAAACCTTTCACGTGAGGCTGCACGAGCCATGGTGTCTCTCGTGGTCATGATCCAGTAGCTAGGCAACCTTCCCATTAACCCCTACAAACTAGGTCAACCTTACGATCCCTCCCACGGCCCGTCAAGGCCTTCATGAGCCGTGAGTTGGATCGTGTGGAGGAGGAGGCCTTCACAGGTGGCACCACGGCGCATGGTGGCCACCACGAGCCGTAAAGGCTCGCGTGGTCATGGGCAGTGCCTTGGGAATATGGGTCACCCTTGGCCCCTTTCCCTTGGCTCTTTCCCCTTGCCCTTGACTTGTTGCCTTCTCACATAGCCCTAATTAACCTACTAAGCTACGGGGTGTTACAAGAATCTTGTCCTATAATGTGATTCACAACAGATACCGATTTAAGATCACTTTCCCTCTTCATAGACCTACAGCTATTAAAAGTCACTATTTGTTTAATCGGAACTTCATCTGCCCTAACTTCGTATCGACCAAGGCATGCCCAGTAGCGAGAAATTGTCTACCTAAGATGATGCAAACCTCAAAGTCAACCTCACAATCAAGTATCACAAAGTCTGCCGAAAAAATGAATGACCACACTTTCACAAGGACATCTTGGAGCACTCCGATGGGCCTCTTCACAGTTCTATCCGCCATAAGTAAACACATCATCGTAATTTTTGGAGCTCTTAAACCCAACTGCTTATAAATTGACAATGGCATCAAAATATTGTTGGCCCCAAATCACATAAAGCCTTCGCAAAGTGTAACTTACCGATGGTACAAAGAATAGTGAAAGCTCCAGGATCCTCTTTCTTTTGCACCAGTGACCTCGTAGAAATGGCACTACAATGTTGCAACCTCTCATCATTCTCAAAACTAACAACCCTCTTTTTGGTCACCAAGTCCTTCATGAATTTTGCATACCCAGGCATTTGCTCCAAAGCTTTTATTAACGGGACATTGATGGAAAGTTGTTTCAACATAGTTAAGAACCTGCAGTATTTTCCTTCTTCAGTCTTTTGCACTAACCTTTGTGGGAAAGGAGGTGGAATTTCTGAGTCAACTCAGCCTCCATTTTTGCAGTATCTTTAGACTCTCCAGTAACCTCACTTTCATCCGCATCTTTTTCTACCACTCTTTCAACCTCACATGGCATGGGGGGATCAATAGACTGTTTTCCTCCGCGAGTCGTGATTGTCATACAATGCCCATCATTTCTGGGATTGGGGATAGTGTTGGTGGGAAGTGTGCCCGGTTGGCGTGGATTCACAAAAGCGGACAACTGACTAAACTGCTACTCAAATTGCTTGATCGACAGTGCATGGGCATCAACTTTTTGACCAATCTTGAACAACTTAGTATGCATCTCTTTCACATTTTCATTAGTTGCATCAAACCTCTTCATCATCTTCTGCATCATATCCTCAATGCGATTCATACTACTACCAGCCTCTCTATTACCATATGCTCTACCAGGTGGAACATAGGGTCCCACCCGATCGTTCATGTTGCCATAGTTGTTTCGATTGTAGTTTATATCATGATTGTATTTCCCATCCTGAACATAGTTTCCCTTGTGGTTGTAGTTGCCATAGTTCCGACCTTGGTTTCCTTGACCATGGTGCCAATTATCCATGTTGGAACCTTGGGCGTTGGTTTAAAAACCCCCGTCTGATTATTAACCAAATATGCATCCTCCTCATAGTAACATTCATCAACTGGTGGTGGTGGATTTCTAGTTAAGTAGTTTACCGCATTCACCTTTTCTGCATTTCCACCAACATACTTCAATACCAAGCCCAATTTTGTTTTTATTTAAGCTATCTCTTCACGAATATCATCATTAGATTGGCTGGGTGAAGTTTCGACCGCAAATATGCTTCTACCAGTATTCGCCTTTCTAGTGCTCCATGCTTTATTGTTTCGGGAAATCTTCTCTAGTTTCTCAGCGATCTCCTCAAAAGTGCACTCACCATATGATCCTCCAACAATAGTATCTAGCAAAGCCTTTCCATTGTCATCCTGCCCTCAATAGAAATACTTCTTCAATGACTCATCATCTATGTGGTGATTCGGAACACTATTGATGAACACAGTGAACCTATCCCATGAACTTCTTACGGACTCTCCAGGTAGTGCTGCAAAGTTATTTAGTTTATCCTTGTGATTTAGCTTCTTATACACTATAAACTACTTTGCCATGAACACCTTATGCAATTGGTCCCATGTATGAATCAAATTGTATAGAAGCTCTTAAAACCACACTGCAGTATCACTTGTCAATGACAGAAGGAAGACTCTCAAACCTATAACATCCATATCCAATTCCAGTCGTCCAACACAACTCTTATAGACACTCCTCAATTTATTCATGTGACTATATGGATCTTCCAAAGCTAGGCCAAAAAACAACCTTCTTGCTGTAAGCATTTGCATCAGACTGCTGGTTACCACAAATGTATTCCCTTGAGGTAGAGAAGGTAGAAAATAGGCCCTTCTGATTCAATTGTATTATAGTCAACCCAATAGTTATCACGAAGCCTCAGTGCTGGAGGATTCTTCACCCTCTCTGCATCTCCAACTAGATTATCACCATGAACCTGAGCGGGCACATTAACAACCCCAGGAGGCTGCAGTTCATCTCCATCCTCATGATCCTCCCTAATTGGATTATTGTGGACCCTAGATTTGCCATTTTTCTCAGAGTCTTTCTTAGTTCAGGATCGTAGGGGGTCAAGGGTTCGCCTCGACTTTGTGTACTTGGCATACAGTAGAGTGGAAACCTGTAGAAAACAAAAACAAAACAAAATGTAAAATCAGGAAATACTTGACTAAAGTTCAATAATATAGTTAAACTTAATCTGAAAGCCGTATTCCCTGGCTGCGGCGCCAAAATTTGATATGCTCAAATTACACCTCCCTAAAGAAGTATAAGTGATCATTGCCAAATAAAGAACCCAACTTGTAGGTTGGGGTCGATCCCATGAGGAATGTGGTTTAGACTTAAACTTAACTCACTATTATCTCCGTTTAGTCAAACTATTTCCAAAAGAAGTAAACAGGGGTTTTCTTAAGTTAGTAACAGATTTGAATGCTTAAGTAACAAGTAAACAAAATTCAGACTTTGGTTTATTAATATGAGATGGAAACTAGGGCATATGTGTTCCCCATAAGCTCTTAACACAGTAATTCTAATAATAGTAATCATTTCCTAGTGTTTAATAAGCAAAGTTGGTAAGTTGGGTATCCCTAAGTGATTGGTCCTCCAAATAGGTAATTTCACCACGTACCTTGGTCCGGCTACGAGTGTATTCTTTACTAACCCTTACATTTTACCTCAGATTAGTCATCACATTCATGTATGGTTTAGTTTTCACCCTCACGCCAATTGACATTAGACTATTAGATAGCATCCACTAACTCTCTGTTGTTTAATATTTTTCTCATTCACTACCTCACATCAATGTATGGTTTAGTTTTCACCCTCAGGCCTATTGACATTAGATTATTAGATAGCATCCACTAAATCTCTGTTGTTTAATCTTTTTCTCATTCACTACCTCCTTGGTCTGGCAAATAGGAATGAGGCGAGTTCTAATGTTGCGCACCGTTAAAAAGACTTATAAACCAAAGGATTAACAATACATGCATAAACACTATTCAAGAATTACTTAATTATTATATATACTTTGTTAATTGCTCATGGCTCCCACAACCCTAGTTGTCGATTTAGCAACTCATGCTTGATGATTTACAATACATAATTAGGTTAAAATAATTCATAAACTTAAAATGAGAATAGATGAAAACCCAAATCTTGAATTGAAATTCAAAGTGAAAATTGTATCAAACGAATCTCGGAAATTAAATTGCTAAGTGTTTGCAAAACTAATTCCCAAAAAACAAAAAACTAGAAGTTTACAATAATGTCTCACCCCTAAATGAGGATTACCACTCCTATTTATAGAAAGCAAATCCTAAATTAAACAGGAAACAAAATAAGGAGATAAGTTGCTGAAACGCGGTTTCTGTCGTTGCCTTGACCTACGGACTATGGGTCAACCTACGGTCCATAGATCCCTTTATGTGGCTCAACACTTAGAAAAATTATCAGGTACTGGAACTCTCAACCTTCTGATCTTCAATCGACAGATGTGCAGGACGGCTCATGGGTCGACCTACTGTTCGTCGTCTGCTCCGTGGTTCCACACTTGGTCAGACTTCCCTGATCTTCCACCTACTATGCATCAGCTACGATCTGTCCTGGGACTCTGTGGTTTTGATTAACTGAAACTCAACTTTCAGACCAAGACCTACAACTGCCCATCCATGGACCGTCATTGGACCTATGGTCCGTAGGTGGCTCCGTTGGTGGCTACTTCAGTACTTTTCAGCTCGCATCTTCATCAACCGCATTAAAGCCTATTTCCTGCAAGAATTACACACAAAACATTATTTCTAATAATAAAATGGCCCAAGACACACAACTCTAGGTGAAACATATCAAAAATACTGTAAACTCATGGTATATCAAGAACCCTCTTGATCACCACGAGTCTGAAGTGCATATAATCTTTTTTGCTTGGGAGCATTTGGTCTCGAACCACTTGGACCGGATGAAGGATTACGATGAGCCCTTCTTATCTCCCCCATTCTTAGCAACTGAAGTACAATCCCTTATCTTGTGGTCCATCTTACCACAACCAAAACAAGCATTGGAACCCGCTAGGCATATACCCTCATGCTTTGTTCCACACTTAGCACAAGTACGCAATAGGACCCACTACCATTTCCTCCTTGACGCCTAGGGTGAGACACCCACTCTTTGTTGAACCTAGTAGGAGTATTGGAGGAACCTTGACCGAAAAACCTTTGTCGAAATCTAGGAAAACCATGTCCATCATACCTTGTATGAGAGAAATTACCACACCGATTTTAGCCCTCTTTGCCTCCCTAGACTTTTCCTTAAGTTTCTCCTCTTCGATCTGTTGAGCATGAACTATGACACGATAAATTTCCATGTCATTAACGAGCATTACAGTATGACATTCTTTAACCTACATTTTGGACACCCCTGAAATAAACTTACTCATCTTTGACTGAGGATCCGCAACCATTGTTGGAGAATATCGAGACAATTGTGTGAACTTCAAAACATATACCTCCACACTCATGCTTACTTGATGAAGGCTGATGAACTCAAGCACCTTTGCCTCCCTAATCTCAAGGAAAAAGAACCTATCAAGGAAAGCAACTTTGAACTTTTCCCAATCAAGAGGACCCGCATCTCCCGGTCTCCCTTCCTTCCATTGGATGAGCAAAATTTATCTAATCCCTTAAGTTCATCAGCGACCAAATTTGCCTTTTTCATTGGCGTCACTCACATGATCATCAACAGCTTGTAAACTTCATCAATTAACTCTTGAAGATCTTCCTCAACCTTAGAACCATGAAACTCTAGAGGATTCATCCAAGTGATGTCCCTTACTCTGGATGCCTCCGTACCCACATTTGGGTTCACTGGAACCGTAACCTCCTTATTGGCTTGGGTCGTCACTGCTTGAAAGAACACTTGAAAAGCAGCCCTAAACTCAGAATTAGTCACTTGCTCGGACAAAGGGTCGACCGAAACTTGAGGAACATGAGGAGGAGCTTCTTATTCCACATTATGCCTCGTATTCATTCTAGAATAAGCGCTTCGAGTAGCCATATCTTGTATCGAATTGATGAGATAACGCTACCAAAGATGCTTCATCCAATACTAAGCATCAACGATCATTCAATAGTAATATAACCCAACTAGTGAGTTGAGATCGAGTCCCAAGGGAGCGGTTCGTAATTGAGAATCAATAGAAAAGCATAAACACGCTCAAGTCACTCATAGCTAAAAACATTTACGAAGAAAAACATGATAAATTAAAGGTTGACACAAGTGTCAAATATCAAAAAGGGCGGTTTTAGTCAACTAGCAACTAAAAGTAGCAAATAGTATGGAAATACGAATATGGAGACGGGATTCTTGGGATGTGATAGGATAATGGGCTAAGGTAAACAACCGGGTAATTGCAATTAATAGTAAACCGCTGCAAATCAGTGAATAAGCTAGACTTTAGTAAGGGTAAACTTTCTCTTGAACAATTTACCCCGAATTAAATTGGTTTCTCTCGAACACCAATAAGTTGCAATAAAGCACAGCCTTCATTTTAGTCCATTCACTCTCTCGAGTTGAATGTGTGGAAAAGGGTCGAGGGTTCACTCTCTCGAGCTGAACCCATGACAACCCAATACCCACTGGCCATCGATTCAGCAATTTTGGTTTTAAAACCACTCTCTCGATCAAACCAAAAATACGAAGTTAAGATTGTATTTGCAACTACAGCCCATTAAATTTAACCACAACTACTGAACAAAATCACTTTTAAACAACAAATAAACTATCAATTAGCAATACCCAGCAATTAATTCAACCCATAATCATATAATCACACCCCAAGAATTGGGGTTTTAGCTAGACATAGTAAAAAGATAGAAATTGATACCGAAATGTGTTTCCATCAACTGGGTATGATTAATATTGTCTTTACAAACATAAGATGAAGAATCTTCAACACCCACTTCCATATTTTTAGAAATGGACATCTTCAAATCTTCAAAGCTAAGGAAATATTGTCTCTCTATGCAGTTCTAAGATTTAAACTTCAAAAACTGAATAATACTATGATATGAGATACTAAGCTAAAAATTTTAACAAGTATTTATACTTGTCAAAAAGTGTGTTGTGAAGGACCAGTCCGCGCAATAAGTTCGGATCGCCGATCCACTTGGCGATCCACCCTTAGGTCATTTGTATCGCCTTTCTACTTTTGCCTTCAGCATCCTTAAGGTCCTGTAACTTTGGGCAATAAGACGCTGCATCGCGGAACTGTTTGGCAACGCACCGACTGCTCTTTTCTATCACCGACTTAATTTTCTCCTTCAGGGCTTGGAACACTGGAACATTAGGTGAGACCAAGGCCATTCGGAGACTCGCCCAACGGTTTAGGAAATCTTCAGGCCTTCTTTTCTTTGTTCTTTCAGCTGCCTTGTTCCTTTTTGCTCAATAGTGTACATGCTTTGTCCCTAAGTCCAAATACCTGAAATTCAAAGATTTACATCAGTATTGAGACAAAATATGCATTCGAGGACACTAAATCTATTAAAATAAAGCCCTAAATGAGTCCAAATCGTGGACTCATCAACACCCCCAACTTAAACTTTTGTTTGTCCTCAAGTAAAACTCAAGTTCAGCAGTTCAAAAAGTATGTCCTAAACAGTGCTACACAAGATGTAATCATAAATGCACACAAAAAGACTCAATTTACTCATGCAAGGATCAATTGTGCCCTCAAACAGTCAAGATGTGACTCACCAAAATCAAAGAATCTCAAACTCACAATACTTGCTTCAAATGCAAGTTCAAGCTCAACAAAGGTACTCAAATTCCCTCACACAAAGAATGATCCAACATTCACTTACAATGGTTCATAATATAAAGCTCTGGAATCAAATGCAACGCTCACACTCACAAAGATGAACATAATGCATGACTTCACCCATAGGTTTGCCCGTATTTTCCAATCAACACTTGCTTCAGCTCACTCAAGATCAAAAAGGTCTTTTCAAGGCTTGTAATGGGGTTGAGTGCAAAGGTATGGTCATTTAGGTTCAATGGCTATAGTACTCATGAAATGTGGTGAGAACAAAACTTCCTTTCCTTTTCTTCATCATTTTTAATTGTGCTCACAATTCACCTCTTATTCATCTTCCATGGACCATTGGAAACCCCATTTTCTTTGTATTTTCACAACTTTATTCCACAACTTTTTCTTTCTTTTTCTTTTTCAGTCCTTTCTTCTTTTTCTCTTTTTTTTATTTGGAGGGGTTCCATTTTTCTCAAAACATGGGCAAAAGGGACTTCTTTGCATTTTCTTGATTTGCCTTTTGTTTTCACTACACCCCCAACTTAGGTCAACCAACTTAGGCTTTTGGCCTAACTTGGCTATTCAAATAGGCCACATCTAATGAGGATTATGGGTAATGGATCAAGAAAGGTTATGTTTTCATCAAGTTTCTTCCAAGAAAAGGGTAAGGCTCAAGGGGTGCTCAAAAAGATTTCACACACTCACAAGGTAGGCCACAAAAAGAGGTATAATGTCAAATTGGTTCATACTCTTTAAAGTGTCCTAAGATCATCTCAAGAAATTTGCCTCACTTAGTTAACCGAACTAACGGGGAAAATTTTAGGTGTCATCATACATGGCTCACGGTAAGCTCATCACACACGGCATCGACACCAATGTCAAAACAAGACTCCACACTTTAGCTAGTGTGCAATGCTCATCACAAAAGACACAATTCCGTAGTTGGCTAGTCACAATGAGATGCACAGAGTTCACATATTGACTATGCAACTTCATTTGGCCTCATCGTAGCTGCACATTCATGTTTGTTCGATTATGAGCACTATTCAAGTTATCGGTATTGATCAAAACTGATACTCAAATTTGCAAAAGAACAGCCACATTCAACATAAACAAGAGGTGGCAAAAAAATTTTGGAAGGGTCAAAAATCATTTACCATTATAAACACGGAGCTACAAGCTCAAACCTTCCACAAAAAGGAGTGTAAAACACAAATTCAGCTCAAAACCCAAATCAATAAACAAAACATCAACACTCACAACAAGTCACACAAAAGGTGGGCCTTACCCCACCACAAATAAAAGCATTTGTCCTCAAATGCGAACCAAATTATCCAAAAGACAAAATAAAAGTAGGATAGAGAGGGAGGTAAAGAAGAAATCTTGTCTACACAATCGCTCCATCTGTCTGGGCATCAGTGCCCAGTGCATCAATCTGGACTTGGGCATCAGCACTCGGAGTCGCCTCACAAGGAGTAGTAGCTGCACTAGGAGCTGCCAAGGGTGTATCCACCAAAGGAGCCTGCATAGCAGGATCTACCATGGCCCCCTCTGTCTCAGTAAGGCTCTCATATGAAGCTTCCTCACCCAGTTCAAGCATCTCCTCATCAATCTCCGTCTCATACTCGAGGTCAGTTGCCTCTTTAACTTTAACCTCATCTCCGGTGGTAACCGGAGGCATAACTGGCTCATCTGGGATCTCCACCGTCCCGAAGATCATGGACATGTCGGTGGACTTCAGTTGATCCGCATCGCTTCGCAACACAGCTATAGTGGCATTTAAGGTCGTCACCTATTCGTTGGCCCATTTGCTACACTCGCACACCGCTATCCTTGCTACAAGGGCATCAATGGCAGCACTCAATGGTGTCACAGCATCAGCCCGGGCAGTCTAAATCATGCCCAAAATGGAGGCTTTGAGTCTGGTAGCCCTACGATCAGCAGAATGGGCAAGCTATCCCATCCAGAGTAATGAGGCCTGGGTGATCGTAGCCCGGGAGACAGCAGCATCAGCAAGTATAGGAGACAGTACAGCAGCAGAAGAACTTGTTGTATCAGAAGGTACAACGCAAGAAGTACTTAAAGGCCCAGGGGCCGAAGTAGGAAATGATGCCTCTGCAGGTGTTGTTTTTGTATCCATGACTAGGAAAGAGTCCATCGGGGCTGCCTTCTCTTCTTCTCCGCCTCATCCTTCAAATATTCTACCTCGATCCTCCGTATATTAGTATAGGATATAGGAATCACTTCCACATCCTTCTTAGAATATCTAGGTACCCGAGCTCATCTGCACAGCTCAGTAATCAATACCAGGAAGGAAAGAGAGGCCTAGCGCTGCTTGGCCCTCATGACCATCTCATGTTCTATAATTATCCCCAGATTTAGTCTCGTCCCATCAATGATGCAGCCTAGGCAGGATGCCTTTGCAAGGCGAAGAATAGACTCGTTTTGGGAGGGCATGATCATGCTACTGATAAAACCAAGCCAATACCTCGCTACTACATTCAAGTCTTTCTTTTCTATTGGAGCCCTTGCCTCTAACCACTTTGGAGTGCCAACAGCTATCAAAGGGGATAGCCACTTCTTCATGTTGTCCAACGTCTTTGTCTTGATCATATGCAGGCATTCATCTTCAAGTCTCGTAGTGCACTCTAGGACAGCAATAATGGCAAGAAACTCGCATTGCACCCTCTTCCCCCAGACAACTACATAGTCACCCGGTTTAAATATTGTTGCATGCTTCTTCCTTTGTGGTATCAAGGCACTGTATGCATTGTAGAATTCCCTAATACATCTTGGAATATATGGGCCATAGGATTTTGTGAAGATCTGAAACTTGTGAGATTTCAGGCAATCCATTATCTCTATGTACTTGTCGATAACCCCATCTGTGGACAGACACGTTTCCTCAATGATTGTCCTCAGCCCCTCAATCTTTAATCTATTAATCGACTTGGGAGGCGGACCCTATATAGCAAGTGCTAGGACTACAAACTGCTCTGGAACTGGAGGAGAAGAAGTGGTGGGTGGAGGAGTCCTGATCCAAGACGTATCATGCATTCTTTTTTAACGTAGCATAGACCTTTATGCTACTACCAGCTCATCATCCTCAGAAGCTATAGTCTGAGGCTCATGATGCTCACCCTCACTCTCAGAAGTGGTGAGGTAAGTGTCATAGATGCCGTCACTGTCGGAGCTCACCTCCGGTGACGCAGATGTTTTGCCTTTACCCTTGCCTTTCCCACAGTTGTGGGGAGTTTTGTGGCCTTTCCCCTAGATCCAGCTGCATCCTCATTGAGTGCAATCTTTTTTGCTTTCCTTCGGGGTGGCATGTTTCTTCCTGTAACTTTAGATCTATCCGTGTCTGCAAAACATTGGGAAAAAGTTAGAAACACTCAATCAAATTCAGAGAAAAACAGTTGCAGACAGACTCACAGAAAAACAGTTGCAGACAGACTCGCTGAACCAGTCGACGAGTCACTGAATCGCTTTGGTGAGATAGATCGGGCTCGCCAAAAGGATTGGCTTTGAAATTTTCGTAAGTCAGCGATGGGAGAGGCCTTTCCGTGAATCGCCGATATCATTCGGCGAGCCAGGGTTAGCTCGCCAAAAGTTACAGTGGAATTTAGGCTACAGAGGTGCAGACAAAGGGTAATCAAGAAAAGTTTCGGCAGGTCGCCGAGTACAATCGGAAATCTCAGGCTTCTTGCCGAAAGTTACCGAGTCCAACAACACATTAAGCATGAAATTAAAGATGAGATGGGGAACTTTGGCGAACCACCGAGTGGTTTGGCGAGCTCGACCCAGCTCGCCAAATGACCCAACGTGCCTACTTTCAACCCATCATCTCGAATTCAACACCACATACTACCAAAACAAAATCAAAGCATGCACTAGTCAAATTAAAGCAAGACCCATAACACCCATAGCCCCAGGTTACTCAGACTTCTCTCGGTTTTGCCAAATTTGGCCAATTTACGATCTCTGCCCTTAAGAATGATGTCACCCTTTCTATCATTGGGCAAATTACGTCGTTCGACACAAATACGGCTACTCAAACTTCACCCAACTAATCGCAAAAACATCTAAGCACAACCCTAAAAAAATTTATTCATTTTAAGGCACAAAAATATGGGATTTCAACATTATACACAATACGGGTAAGATACTTAAATTAAATCAGGCATTTAAGCATTATAATCCTATCAGAGAGGCCCAGCACACTTCAACAAGATAAGATCGATTGCATAAGATTACAAATTCTCAAAAATAAACTTAGGGTTCAGAAAAACCAACCTTTTATGTCGATTAATAAAAACAGAAATGCTAGACGGTAATGTAATCCCAATCCGAGCACCAATCAACAACTCCAACACAGTAATAACGTAAGAAATATAGAAAATAATAAGCGAGTGTGAATTTGTGAAAGCCGAAAGTGAGGGAAAGTGAAGAGTTTGAAAATTTAAAGCTTTGGCCGTTTAAAAACCGTCCAGTTCTCGCCCATTCGATGACATTAGTCGTGCTCACCGAATCATTCGGTGACACGCCAAGTGGTCACATACCTCGCCAAGTTTTACAGGACCTCCAGTTAATGTGGGGGTCCAAACGGCGGACTAAATCGCGATCGCCGACTGGTCAGCAATTCGCCAATAATTTACTGGGCTCGCCGGGTTTTACAGACTCCACTTTAAAGTTGTCTTGAGTCCAACGCTGGTCGAGGTCGCCGACCTTTTTGGCGATACACCGATTGAACCTTTAGCTCGCCAACTTGCACTTTTCAAACACTTTCCACACATTAACCTGCACAATCGACACACCATTATTCTAAACATAGAACAAAGTGCTAAACACTTGGGTTCCCTCCCAAGAAGCGCCTTAGTTATAGTCGTGGCATGACTTCCCCACTTAATTTTGATTTGTAGGGTAGAGACAAGACAACACATGACCCATTTAGGTCTCCAGTAGATGAACAGATATGGAATGGGAAGCAGTTATCTCATTCAGCAATGAGACATTCTCTTTAATCTTATTCAATACCTTGTCGTGACTTTCGACTTTCTAGAGAATGAGTGAGAGTATCTCTTCTATTTGTCCACCCTCATTCACATTACGCTTTATACGCTTGTGAGAGGGAATGTACCGGTCTTTCTTTGTATCTGGTGCTTCTAATTCCATGATCTTCTTGGCCACTAGATCCAGCTGAGTCAGTAGTGTGGCAAAAATATGGTCCTTCTCAGTCTCCTTGTTGGTCATGGCTATGTGATAAAGAGGCTGGGTTGCTATTGCATAGGGTAGTCGTGAGAGACCCCCCGAAAACATTTGGTCAGTCATTCTTCTATTTTCCGGACCAAGACTTTTGTAGAAGCAGTCCAATAGCACATTATCTGAGATTCCATGAGATAGGCACTGCAGGAAGAGTGCCTTAAATCTCAGCCATAACTCATGGATTGACTCACCCTCCAATTGTCTGAAACTTAGGATATTATTCCTAAGAAACATCATCCTTAATGGAGAGAGGTCCATTTGGTCATCGTTGCAACCAGACATGCTCCATTTTCCTATTCCAAACAACAACACAAAACCCAAGACTAAAAATTAAGAAAGTATTACTACAACTAACAAGAACAAAATTTAACTTAACTAAAAATACTCAAGTAACACCACTCCCCGCCAGCGGCGCCATTTTGATGAGATAATGCTATCAAAGATGCTTCATCCAATAGTAAGCATCAGGGATCGTTCAATAGTAATATAACCCAACTAGTGAGTTGCGGTTGAGTCCCAAGGGAGCGGTTCGTAATTGAGAATCAATAGAAAAGCATAAACATGCTCAAGTCAATCATAGCTAAAAATATTTACGAAGAAAAACATGATAAATTAAAGGCTGACACAAGTATCAAATATCAGAAAGGGGGACTTATAGTCAGGTAGCAACTAAAAACAGCAAATAGTATGGAAATACGAATATGGAGACGTGACTGGGAAGTGA
Organism: Solanum gracilifrons; assembly: GCA_029582605.1. Lineage (NCBI taxonomy): Eukaryota > Viridiplantae > Streptophyta > Magnoliopsida > Solanales > Solanaceae > Solanum > Solanum gracilifrons. Next base: position 24,171 of record JAJOOH010010826.1, on the reverse strand, counting down.
TAGGATTATAGGCTAAGGTAAGCAACCGGGTAATTGCAATTAATAGTAAACCGCTGCAAATCAGTGAATAAGCTAGAATTCAGTGAGGGTAAACTTTCTCTCGAACAATTTACCCCGAATCAAATTGGTTTCTCTCGAACACCAATAAGCGCAATGAAGCATAGCCTTCGCTTTAGTCCATTGACTCTCTCGAGCTGAATGTGTGGAAAAGGGTCTAGGGTTCAATCTATTGAGCTAAACCCATGACAATCCATTACCACAGACCATCGATTCAACAATTTTGGTTTTAAACCCTCTCTCTCGAGCGAGCCAAAAACACGAAGTTAAGATTATATTTGCAACTATAACCCATTAAATTCAACCACAACTACTGAACAAAATCACTTTTAAGCAGTAAATAAACTATCAATTAGAAATACCCAGCAGTTAATTCAACCCATAATCACACCCCAAGAATTGGGGTTTTAGCTAGACATAGTAAAAAAATAGAAATTGATATCCAAATGTGTTTCCATCAACTAGGTACGATTAATAGTGGACACTAAATCCATTAAAATAAATCCCTAAATGAGTCCAAATCATGGACTCATCAAGCATCGAAGAAGGATTAGAAGAGAGACCTTATAGAATTAAACTCTATCGCACAACTTTAGAGTAATGAAAGAAGTGGAGTTTCCTAATCATCTTGTAGCCTCTCATTCATAAATATGGTGTGCTTCACACTCATGAATAAGACTCTACTTGACATGGCTTATTAGACATCCTAGGACCATTCTAAACCTTGTACTCTGATTACTAAGTTTGTCACGGCCTATGGGTACACCCTAGATGTAGCATGGTGTATAGGACCCCAAGAGGCCCCAAAAAAGCCACTTAGCACTCATAACATAAGAATAGAACAAAGAGATAAAGAAAATACATTTCAAGTCCCAAAAGTTTTTATCAAAGTAAAGAGGAAGTCTAAACACTTCTTCTCAATATCCATCAAGTACATTAGAATGAAATTGGGCCTAGCCCATACATCTTGTCCATAACTGGAAATAAGATAGAAGACTTAAACAATGAAAATCCATCCTCAAAGCATGAGGACTCACCAAAGCTCGGAATCTCTCAAGTCAACCTCTAGCCACAAAACTAAGAACCTTAATTGTCGGACCCAACATTTGGGGAAATGTAGGCAAGAGTATGCGTTAGTACCAAACCATGTACCAAGTATGATAGCCATGCATATAAACATTTAAGTCATGCTAAAATAGGACATTTTCATGATATTCAATGATCAAGCTAAAACATGAAACTGAGAGTTAAAAACATAAGCCATAAAACATGATCAATGCAAGTGAATATCATCTTGAAACATACTTATGATACTTCTTGAAGTAACCTTGGTTCATCATAACCTTACTTGATTGTGGGAAATAGCCTTAACCGATATATAAGACTATGTGAGCTAGCAACATGGACTCCAATGTTTACCCCACACCGAAAAGGGGTGTCCGACTTGTCACGATAAGTAGCATGAACTTCTAACTATTATGAATCCACTAGCTAATGTCTATCTAGACAATCCTATGTTGGCACATAGTTATGGGACACGAGTAATTGACACTTGTCCACTCAGTTCTAAGCTTAACTTCCATGGATTATTTCTTAATCATATTCATCTTAGCTCATGAAGAAACATGGGTAATCTCCTCTTGTCGCTATATCATGTGACATGGGTAATTGACGAGTCCACAAATTAGACTCATTTAAGGCTATATTTTGATAGAAATTGTCTCCTCAAATGCTTATTTTATCTCAATATCTGATGAAAACCCTTAAGTTTCAGGTATTTGAAGTTTGAAGGAAAGCATGGACACTATGTCTCAAAAAGGAATGAAAAGGCTGAAAAGAACGAAAAAATGAAGGCCTGAGGATCACCAAGTCCACTTGGTGAGTCGCCGAAAGGTCTTACTTCGCCTTTTCTCCAATTCCAACCAATTTCTAGTTAATGCACCCATAAGAACCTGACAATCCCCCATATGGAGCCACCGTCATTTCGTCTGGCATGTACTCTCGGGTTTTTACTCTTACCATCTGAATTTTTACTCTTACCATCAAAGTTTTTACTCTTACCACCAGAGTTTTTACTCTTACCATCCTTATATTTGTTTATAGTAGCTCTAAAAAGCTCATACACTTTTTGAAGAGAGTGAAGTTTCCATTCTAATACTCTTATCTTTTGTCAAAAAAGGATCAAGTTGGCATAAAAAGGGAGCAGTCGGCGCATCGCCGAGCAGTTCCGCAAAGCAGTACCATGCCGCCCAATAACCCAGAGAATGACGATGTTGAAGGCTAGTTCAAGATGATGTTGAACTACACCATAGGGCAAATCGTCGAGTTGATCAGCGATTTCGACTAACGACGCTGAACGATTCGTTGCAGCACAAATCTGTGAAAACTATAAATAATTGTTAGAGTTTTAGTTTCAGTATGAAACAATTATTATAATTTTCATATAGAATAGTACTTTTTGATATTTTTGCTCTAAGTTTGAGAGGGTTTTGAAGACTTGAAGAAAAAGAGGGTTTCATCTCCAAGGATTAGCATTTGCGTCTCTTAGATCCTTCATTCTTGGTCGGTAACAAGACTTAAATATTCATACCCATTTGAATGCAAGCTTATTTAGGTATAAATTTGTATCTCTTCATGTGTGGCTAAAAACCCCAATTCTTGAGGTGTGATTTAGCGAATATGGGTTAAGATAATTATTGGGTCTTGCTTGCTGATAGTTTAATCGTAGTTTAATTGTGATTTCGTTTAGTGGTTATGAATGAATATAATGAATTTGTAGGTGCAAATACAAGTTTATTTATGTGTTTTCAGCTTGCTCGAGAGAGAGGTCGTAAAACTAAGACCACTAGATTAATGGCCAGTGTGTGTGGGTCGACATGAGGTTCAGCTCAAGAGAGTAAACCCTAGTCCCATGTCCACACACTCATCTCGAGAGAGTGAATGGCTTAAGGTGTAGGCTGGTCTTCATGTGGAAAGTGGGTGTCCGAGAGGAACGCAATTGAAATGGGGTAAGTTGCGAGAGAGAGAGAGATTATCCCCCTTAAAGTTTAGCCTAGTCACAATTACTCTATGAATCTTCTATCAAAAGCATGTACCCAATAATCTAGCGTAATCCATATTCCTGTCACATCCCAAGGATCCTCTCTCATTGCTTAAAACCCTTGTTTATTTCAGTATTTTTACTTACTAGTGACAACCCCTCCATTGTTAATTGACACGTTCGTGTCCCCCTTTAATTTACAATGTGTTTACTCGTTAATGTCTTTAGCTACGACTAGTTAGAATGAAATTTTATTTTTCTATAAATTCTCAAAACCACTCTCTTGGGAAGATACCACCCCTTCGTTGGGTTACTAAACTATTGTATGATCGTAGACACTTACATCGTAAGTTGTGTCTTGATTACGCAAACATCAGTAATCGCCTCTTGTCATTCAATTAGAGAGCATGGGTAATCGCCTTTTGCCTCATCATTAGAATAGCTTCTTAGCATTGGTTCATTTTAGGTTAGAAAGCCTTTGAACCCTAAGAACATGTAACAAAACCTTTCACAATTCATGCTTACATGGGTAAATGAGATATCCCTTACAACAACACAAAAATAGAAACATCATTGATACTTAAATCTCAAAGCATCCTTAGAACATTTACATAGATTTCATACGACATGCATAATTCCATAATTCACCTTTTAAGGTTAAAAATCCACTTTGATGTAAAATGGATTACATCAAGCCTATCCATTCACGAACTTCAATGCTTTGATGGAGTGTTCACAAGGATTGAGGTTGTTTGGCATGTATGGATGCCAAGGATGGAGTTCCATGCCTTGCATGGGAACATATGCACCTTGAAGGAGCTCCCAGTTAGGCAACACCATGCTTCGATGATATCTTGGAGCATAAGAGGCCTAACGAAGCGAGTAGGAGCAAGTGAAAACTGTGATCCATTCGGCGAGCTGAAGGACACTTCGGCGACTCGCCAAAGCCCTTTGGCGAGGGTTCCAAGATCGCCAACTTGCCCAAGGAGCTATAAAGGGGAAAGATGCTCATTAGGCAAGCTGAAGACCATCGGCGCATCGCCAAGTGGATTGGAGGATGGTTCCCAGACCGCCCAAAGTTCAAGTAGCTCCCTAGCCAAGGCAAGGAATAAGATTCCTCGCCGACCACATTGGGCGCATCTCCGAGCCATTAGGCGATCCCGACTTGGTTCGCCCATTGGCCCATTTCGGGTCACTTTTTGGGCCCATTTATGTAATAATTCCTTACACTATAAATAGGTGTCTTAGGGTTCATTTTAGGGAAGATTATTTTGATGTTAAAAACTAAAAACTCATGTTTGAGTGTTGAGAGCTTGGTTAAGTTTGTGTTGCCTTTTGTTAGAAATGTTGGTTGCTTGGGATATCGCTTCCCTTGAGGTCATCGTAAGAGTTAGGTGTTTATTGTAGGATTAACAAATCGAGATCATTGGGTTTAATATACCCTTTGTTTGCTTTTTGTTTCCTCTTTTTGTATCTATCTATTTACCTTTACTTTCCATCTTTGATTTCCGTTGTTTATCATCGTTTCTTTTGTGAGAATTGTATCATTTGATATCAGAACCAAGTCTAGCTTCGTTCCTACGAATCTAGTCTTGGGGTTTTGTTACAAAAAAAATCTGTTCATTTTCGTATTTGTGAATTTGCTGAAATGGGTTTCTTAGATTTGAGTCTTAGGCTAAGATTGGAAGGATTTTGGAGGCTTGTTGAAGAATCCACCATTGAAGAAGCTTGAAGAAGACAAAGTGGGTTTTAAAATTTGAAGGATTTGGTTTGGAATTGAAGGCTAAAAAGTATTGGGGATTGTTCCCTATATCTAAGAGAGCTTGTATCTCAAATTTTATGAAATTCCGAGCTAAATATTTTTGAGGTTTTATTTTAGGTCTTCATCATGTTCTTGAAGTTTTAAAGAGTATTCAAATCTTCAAAGGCAAGAGTATTTGAAAAATAAGGAGTTTGATCCAAAAGAGATTAAAGGGAAAGTGTAAAAGTGTTGTAAAAGGGGAATTTACCTAAAAGGGTAAAGACTAAGGGATAAAAGAAGGTGGGGGACCATAGCAGGTCCAATTTCGGAGCTGTAAAGTTGCAGCGAAGGGACATTGGGCGAGCCCTAACTTTGCTCGCCTAGTCCACTCAGCGCCTCGCCCTTTGGGCAAGTAGGTCGCTGAGTTGACCTTGTTTTGGAAGGTGCCACTGGAAATTTCGGTGAGATAAGCCATGGTCGTCGAATCACTCGGCGCATCACCGAACTTCCACCCAGATCACCGAGTTGCCTTGTCCGGTTGGCAAGTTTAGCGAGTCAATCTTCAAGTTGGCGAGCTAAACTTCAACTTAGGCGAAGAAAACAGGTCATTTGGCGATGGGAAACTCGTCTTATGACCCCTTTCATCTCAGGTTCTAATTTCTTAGTTTCCTTTTCTTTTGATTCTAGTTCATAATCAAGATTCCTAAACTGATTTTCAACTTGTAATTACCTACTTGTTGACTGTAGGTTATTGAATTCACTTATTTGTTAGTCCATCTCTTTTCGTGCTTTTATTCGTTTTACTTCGTAGTTAACTTCTTGACTCAAGTCCGTTTGTTTTAATTGAGTCGTCAGTTCTTCTTGAAACAAAAAACCATTCCGACCAAAAGTAGAATTCACTTTTTTGTGATCAACCGAGTATAAGAAATCTTCAACATTAGTCGCACCAATTTGAGAGGCAATCAAAGGTATGTAAACACGAGTGATTGTGAGTTCATTTTCACTAACACTAACGTTGTTGTTTATTGTTTTTGTTGAGTCTTTCTTATTGCTAGGTACCATGGAAACCGGAAGCAAAACCTACCCACCAAAGGGAAAGGTTACCTTAGAATCTTCCATAAGGACTCCTACTGAAGAGAATCGGATGATGAGGATATTGGAATGAAGCTTGGTTGATTTTAGAGGTCGTCTATCCGAGATGAATTCTAGACTGACCAAGGTGGAGGATGAGATTTGGGCCAAAGAGACAGGGTTCACATTACCATCTTATGTGGTAAGACGAACTATACCTAGGAAGGCCATGATCAATCATGAGCAAAGAGAGAATATCTTCTACTCCAAGTGCCTCATCGAGAGCCTAGTATGTATCTTGATCATTGATAGTGGAAGTTGTGCCAACCTTGCTAGCACCACTGTGGTGGACTACTTGAAGCTTCCTACTACTAAGCATGCTAAACCATACACACTTCAATGGTTAAATGAGGAGGAATTGAGGGTACATGAACAGGTGTTGATTAAGTTCCAAATTGGGAAATATCATGATGTTGTACTTTGTGATGTGATTCCCATGCAAGCTAGTCATGTACTACTCAGGAGGCCTTGGCAATAATGCCATGCGCCAATACATGATGGAAGGCATAACACCTATATCGTCATGTCGATGGGTTGTAAATATGTCCTTAAGCCAATGTCACCATCCCAAGTCATAGAGTTGTATCGAAAGATGGATGAGTTGAGGGATAAAAAGAAAAAAGATGAGGGACATACGGAGGCTGAGGCCCAAGGAGAAGGAGAAAAGAGGAAGTTGAAGGGAAAGGCCAAGTTGTTATTAGCTGAGCATAAAGAGATAAGGGAGGATGTCGGAGTCGAAAGTGCATTGATCCTTAAGGATCATGAGTTGCAAGCTAACCCGTCTCACTCTTCCCTTCCCCATTCTATTTCTTTGCTTTTGCAGGATCCTCGTGAAGCCCTTGTGATGGATACATTTGTGGGCTGTCCCAACATTCCTACGGGAGTGTCATTTGAGGGTAAAGAAGATCTTTCTTGCGGGCGTCAAGGTACCATAGCTAAATTTAACACTTTTACCATTGCAAATGAACAAAGTGTAAATGTTAGCTTGTCTATATGTGAGCCTATTGTTTCTTTACCTTGTATTGATAATGTGCTTTTTGAGAGTGTGGATACACTATTTGATCCTATTGATGACCGAATTGAGTCTTCTAGTAAGATCAATGACCAACGCTTTTGAGCCTATTGGTAGTCATACTCATGAACACACCCTCGAGGAAGTTGACTTGCGAGACACATTTATCTATTACTTGTTTACATATGATGATGCTCATGCTGTTGAGTGGAGGATGATGTTGGAAAATGAGAGTGTCAATCGGGAAAAAGGAGAAGTACTTGGCCCAAGTCCATGGATCTCCTTTCCATTTGACCCCGGTAGTGAATTAAATTGAGGCACTTGTGTAGTGATGCTTGGTCAAGATGACAAGTATCATTTGGATGGATTTGTTGACATCTTTCCCTACGATGGAAAGTCCTTCTTGAGGATTTACAATCTGATTGAGGAGCCTACATTGTGTATGGGGAAGGGTAGTTTCCTAAGCCCTTTTTCTTTACTCATGCTTTGAGTATGATCTTGTCGATCGTACATTTTATGGGGGTAGGAGTTCTTTGTTGAGAGAAGGTGAAGTTTATTTTAAATTTGCCATGAAGTCTTTATGTGTTCCTTCTTGTAAAGTGATGCGTACTAGGATCCTTGAACCTAGTTGTGATATTACATATGAGAACACCTTAGATGTCCCTAGTGAGCATGACACCTTTCTCTATTATCTATTTGCATATGATGATACTCATATTTGTATGGGTACCATACTATACGATAATAGTGGAATCAATGGGGAAAATGAGAATCTCCTTGACTCGATGCTATGTTTTACCTTCCCATTTGACCTCGTTGTTGGTCTAAATTATGATGGGTATGGTAGTAACACCCTGTTTCTTTCATGTGATTTTTACTTGGTGTTATTACTTGATCATATGTGCTTGAATGAGGTTTGTTTGCCAAGTTGTGTGGGGAATACTTTTGTATTTGACCCTGCTCATGAAGTGGGAATAACTACCTTCTTGAAGTTAGCTAGTGCATTGGCTAGAATCTTAATTTGGGTTAACTTTGTTTATGCCCTTGCACTTAGTTTTGAGGATGTTTATGTACTACTTGACATAAGTTAGGCCTTGTGCTTATTTGGATGTGGAACCAATGAGAGCTTACATATGATGAAGTTGTTTAAGTGTATTGGTTCCTTCGCTCTACCCCTTTGTCAATGTTTCTTTAGTAGCCAAGTATCTTTTACTTTGATGGGTTCCAAACCCTTTGTTAATCTTTGTGATACTTGGTTATATGTTAAGTTTGTGCATCCTTGGCATGGTGATGAACTTGTTATTGCTAACACTAACCCTCATGCCATAAGGATCTTTGTCTTGTTTGTTTCCCCTTTGGTTTTCCAAGGTATGGATTCGAGGACGAATCCGTTTCAAGAAGGGGAGAATGATGTAAAATGGATTACATCAAGCCTATCCATTCACGAACTTCAATGCTTTGATAGAGTGTTCACAAGGATGGAGGTTGTTTGGCATGTATGGATACCAAGGAGGGAGTTCCGTGCCTTGCATGGGAACATATGCACCTTGAAGGAGCTCCCAGTTGGGCAGCACCATGCTTGGATGATAGCTTAGAGCATGGGAGGCCTAACAAAGCGAGGAGGAGCAAGTGAAGAATGTGCTCCATTCAGGGTGCTGAAGGACACTTCGGTGACTCACCAAAGCCAGGGTTCCAGGATCGCCAACTGGCCCAAGGAGCTATGAAGGGGAAAGATGTTCATTAGGTGAGTTGAAGACCATCGGCGCATTGCCAAGTGGATTGGGCGATGGTCCCCAGACCGCCCAAAGTTCCAGTAGCTCCCCAGCCAAGGCAAGGAATAAGATTCCTCGCTGACCACATTGGGCGCATCGCCGAGCCATTAGGCGATCTCGACTTGGCTCTTCCATTAGCCCATTTCGGGTCTCTTTTTGGGCCCATTTATGTAATAAGTCCTTACACTATAAATAGGTGTCTTAGGGTTCATTTTAGGGAAGATTATTTTGATGTTAAAAACTGAAAACTCATGTTTGAGTGTTGAGAGCTTTGGTTAAGCTTGTGTTGCCTTTTGTTAGAAATGTTGGTTGCTTGGGATAACGCTTCCCTTGAGGTCATCGTAAGAGTTAGGTGCTTATTGTAGGATTAACGAATCGAGGTCATTGGGTTTAATATACCCTTTGGTTGCTTTTTGTTTCCTCTTTTTGTGTCTATCTATTTATATTTACTTTTCGTCTTTGATTTCCGCTGTTTATCATCGTTTCTCTTGTGAGAATCGTATCACACTTTCAATCATTAACATCTAAAAGACATGGGTTAGGCATAGGCGCATAGAAATTCATCATAAATTCATATAGTCTTATAAATTTATTCTTGATTTCATAAACTCTTCATTCATAATCCAAGACCCACATTATATGCTCATAATTGGAAAACATGGAAATTACATGGCTTCATGAGGGATCACCATAAAAACATGAGATTAACTCAATTTATGCATCATAGATCATAAATCAATCAATTAGATCAACAATTATGAGAACCTATAACATAAAAGAAAATCCTAACTCGATTGGGGAAGTCTAACTTTGAAAATAGGAGAATTTGAGAACTCCATGAATGGAAGGAATCTATTGATGAATATTATCATACCTCAATTCTAATAGCTTAACTTCAATGGAAGAATTGGAGACTTGACTTGAAAATCCTAGCTTGGACCCTTCTTCTTCAAGTTTTCTAGAGAGAGAACACTTATATAGGTGTTTTGGAGAAGGGTAAAATGAGATAGTATTATGCTAGACTAATTAGGAAAAGACCTAACTGCCCCTAGGACATAACTGTCAACCCTAAACGATGCTGCAAACTGACAGACCGTGGTTTGACCGATGGTCCGGCCTGCACGTCCATCATTGGGCGTCAGAAACTAGGATTTGGGGCTTTCAATTACGGACCCTCGACCACGGACCGTGGACCCAACGACGGCCCATTGGTCCAGGCCATGGTTCTAGGTTTTTTTAGCCTTTCTTGGGTGCTCATCCACGGACCAGACCTACGGTCTGTGGCTCAATCCATAGGCGGTGGTTGGCCCCCCATCGGATGGCACCAAAAAATCCTGAAACTTGCTATTTGGCCCTTTCTCGAATCTGAGGTGTTACATCACCCTAACATGTGGCTATTAAAACTAGATTCCATAAATCAAGAACTGAGTCAGTAATTTATGACATAATTAAGCTAACAAGTGATTGATTCTAACGGGCATTTTCATCATCAATTTAGATAAAGGAATGAATTTTACATTACAACATAGGTAAAGAATCAGTGAGCAACAAATTCACAATCATAAACAGTCTCATGTTAAGAGAATCTAAAAATGTTCATTCAAGCATTAATATAGATGTGAATCCGAAGAATATCAATGATCACATATGATGGAAAAACATATAACAAACGCTAGTCTTAGAATAAGCAGAATCAAGAGCCGAAATCCACATTTTCATGTAGTATGTTCTAAGAAAGCAAAGAGCCAGCAATGGAGAATGTAACAGTCGTATTAAAAAATCCTTACGGGATGGATTTATGACAAACTGATCAATCTCGGCAACCTTTAGTCCATCTGGCATAAACACTGTCGTCCTCGCTTGTTGGCCAGAAAATAGAGGACAAAGGAGAAATTCGGAGGGGTGTTGCCGGCAACTACTATCCGTGTCGCTGGAGCCGTTACATGTTGTTTTTTGTCATCCTCACCGGAAAGAGAGAGGAGAAGAGGTGAGGGGAGAAAAAGAGGAGGAAGAGGGTGATGATTCCTGGAGACGAGGGAGGGCTCACCGGAGCGCCGCTTCTGTGGTACTGCTAGACAGCTTCTTCTCCACTAAAGCTTGTTGCTCTGTTGGACCTCACCTAAGGGGGAGACTTAGCGGCGTCTAGCGATTGTTGCTTTGATCGCTGCGCGGAGCTGATGTTGTTGTTGATTTCGCCAGGGGAGAAGAGAGGAGCGAGCGAGGCGGGGCTTCTCAATGGTTGTTGCCTTTGCCAATGGTCTGCGAGGCAGCGAAGAGGAAGGAGAAGAGAGGAAAGGCAAATGGAGGCAACCAACGACTACTGGCCTTGTCAATTGTGGTCATCGATCAGCAGCGAAGAGGAGGGAGGAGAGATTTGCGGCTCTAATTGAGAGAGAGGAAGAAAAAATGGAAAATATTAATGGTTTTGTTCTTTTAGATTGAAATAGGAAAGTAGAGGTCTATGAGATCTCATTCATTGATTTGATTAAAATGAGCGGTTAAGATCAATTTGGTGTAGAGTGGATTTAGATGGACGGATGAGGTTGAATCAAGATTTGGAGTCTTGAAAATTCAGACACGAATAGGCTAAATTTGAAATCAATGAGTGTCTATAATCGAAATAAGAATTTGAATTGAAGTGGGTAGAATTGAAACGGATTGAATAAGAAAGGGCTAGAATTGAAATAAAAATAGATAGATTACACTATGATTTAAACGATTTATGAGAAGATTAAGGAGATGATATTCAATTAATAAAATACTATACATAATACATATTATCATATAAATTAAACACACCAAATATTAAAACATTTAAATACACAAGTAAAGTAATTATTTCATGTTCAAATATCGATAAATATAATGATTTAATAATAAAAAAAACAATTTAATGCTAATTACAATAAATTTGGAAAATTATAAATACTTAAATATATACTTATTTTGAGAAAATTGATTAAAATTTCAAACACCTAATAAGAGGAAAATATGTTTTAAAATACGTACTTAATCCAATAGCACTTTTGAAAGGGTTATAGGTCGGTCAAAATTGGGTGTCAACAATAGAGATAGTTGTTGGAAAGACTGGCGAGGTTGATATTGGAGAGATACGGAGGTTGACAAAGATAGGTATGTGCCTCCCCTGATCCGAGAACCAAAAGACCTAGCTGGGCCACAAGGAAACCGAACCGAGGAAATGCTTACAAGAATCTTCGACAAGGTTGAAGGGTCCGACAAAGTGTTGAACGAACTGAAAATGACTTCTCCACTTTATCCCAAATGGTCACTTCTCATGCGGTGTCAATCAAGCAGCTAGAGACCCAATTGTGCTAAATCTCCACTCATCTCAATCCAAGGCAAAATGGAATGTTTCCTAGTGATACCATACCAAATCCCAAAATTGAATGTTAAGAACTTGAGATCTATATCATGCCACGACGTTAAATAAGGCACTTCTTGGGAGGCAACACAAGTCTTTACGTTTAAATTTATTGCTTTCAGTAACTGATGTTTGCGTAATCAAGAAACAACTTCTGATGCAAGTGTCTATGATCGTACAATAGTTTAGTAACCCAACCAAGGGTTGGGATCGTCCCAAGAGAGTGGTATTGAGAATTTATAGAAAAATAAAATTGTGTTCTAAATAGTCGTAGCTAAACACATTAACGAGTAAAAACATTGTAAATTAAAGGGGGACACAAAACGTGTCAATTAACAATAGGGGGTTTTGTCACTAGTAAGTAAAAAAACAGCAAAATCAACAAGGGTTTCTAAGCAATGAGAGGGGATCCTTGGGATGTGATGGGAATAAGGGTTAAGCTAGATTATTGGGTACATGGTTTTGATAGAAGACTCATAGAGTAATTGTGACTAGGCTAAGCTTTAAAGGGGATAAGCTCTCTCCCGAGCAACTTACCCCATTTCAAATGTGTTCCTCTCGGTTAGCCACTTGCGGCATGAAGACCAACCTACGCCTTAACCCACTCACTCTCTCGAGCTGAGTGTGTGGACATGGGACTAGGGTTCACTCTCTTGAACTAAACCTCGTGTCGACCCACTCATACTGGCCATCAATCTAGTGGTCTTAGTTTTACGACCTCTCTCTCGAGCAAGACGAAAACACATAAATAAACTTGTATATGCAATTACAAATTCATTAAATTCATCCACAACCACTAAACAAAATCACAATTAAACTACGATTAAACTATCAGCAAGCAAGACCCAACAATTATCTAAACCCATATTCGCTAAATCACACCCCAAGAATTGGGAGTTTTAGCCACACATCAAGAGATAGAAATTTATACCTAAATGAGCTTGCATTCAAATGGGTAATAAGATTTAAGTCTTGTTACAGGCCAAGAATGAAGAATCCAAGAGACCCAAGTCCAAATCCTTAGAGATGAAACCCTCTTTTTCTTCAAGTCTTCAAAACCCTCTCAAACTTAGGGAAAAAATATCAAAAAGTACTATTCTATATGAAAATTATAATAATTGTTCGACACTTAAAACTAAAACTCTAACTAGTATTTATAGCGTTCACAGATTTGTGCTGCAGTGGATCATTCGACGTCGTTAGTCAGAATCGCCGATCAACTCGGTGATTCACCCTTTGGTGTAGTTCATCACCGTCTTGCACCAGCCTTCAGCATCGTCATGCTCTAGGTCATTGGGCGACATGGTACTGCTTCGTGGAACTGCTCGGTGATGCGCCGACTACTCCCTTTTTCCGCCGACTTGATCCTTTCCTTCAGAGTTCAGCACACTGGAACAAAAGGCAAATTAAGACCGTTTGGCGACTCGCCAAGTGGACTCAGTGATCCTCAGGCCTTCATTTCTTTATTATTTTCAGCCTTTTCGTTCCTTTTTGCGACGTAGTGTTCATGCTTTCCTTCAAACATCAAATACCTGAAACTTAAGGGTTTTCATCAGATATTGAAATCAAAATAAGCATTTGAGGACACAATTTCTATTAAAATATAGCCCTGAATGAGTCCAATTTGTGGACTCATCAACACCCCCAACTTAAACGTTTGCTTGTCCTCGAGCAAACTCAAGTTCAGCCGTTCAAAAAGGGTGTCTCAAGCAGTGCTACACAAAACTCAATCATGAATGAACAAAACAAGACTCAATTTACTTATGCAAAGATCAAAAGCGCACTCAAAGATTCAAGTTGTGACTCACCAATATCAACAAATCGCTTGCTCACAATACTTGCTTTAGATGCAAGTTCAAGCTCAACTATGGTGTTCAAATGACCTCACACAAAGAATGATTCCACATTCACACAAAAGGTTTCACATTTTGAAGCTTTGGAATCAAATGCAACACTCACAGTCACAAAGAAGAACATACTGCATAATTCCACCCATAGGTTTGCCCGTATTTTCCAATCAACATTTGTTTCAGCTCACTCAAGATTTTAAAAAAAAAGATCTTTTCAAGGCTTGTAATGGGGCTGAGTGCAAAGGTATGGTCATTTAGGCTTAGTGGTTTTCATCCTCATGAGATGTGGTGCTCACAACACTTCCTCCCCTTTCCCTTCGTCATTTTCTTTAGTGCTCATAAGTCATCATATTATTCGCTTCCCCTGAATTGTTAGGAAACCCCATTTCTTTTGTACTTTATTCCACAACTTTCTTTTTCATTCTTTTTCTTTTTCTTTTCTGTCTTTTATTTTCTTTTTTTTTATATGGAGGGGTTCCATTTTTCTCATAATCATGGGTAAGAGGGACTCTCTTGCACTTCTTGATTTGCCTTCTCTTTTCACTACACCCCCAACTTAGGCTTTTGGCCTAAGTTGGCTATTCAAACTAACCACAACTTCATTAGGATTATGGGTGATGGATTAAGAAAGTTCTAGTTTTCATCATGTTTCTTCCAAAGAAAGGTAAGGCTCAAGGGGTGTTCAAGAGAGAATCACACACTCACAAGGTAGATCACAAAAGAGGTATATGTCAAATTGATTCAAACTCGTAGAAGTTGCCTAAGATCATATCAAGAGATAGCATCACTTAGTTGACCGGACCAACGGGGCAAATTCTAGGATCTATCATGCATAGTTCACATGTAAGCTCATCACACTAGGCATTGACACTATAAGTCAAACAAGACTACACATTTTCGCTAGTGTGCAAAAATCATCACAAGAGAATCAATTTGATATTAGGCTAGTCATAACGAGATGCAAAGAGTTCACATATTATTTATGCAACTTCATTTGGCCTCATCGTAGTCGTACATTCATGTTCGTTCGATTGAGATCACTATTCAAGTCATCGGTATTAATCGGAACTGAGACTCAATTTTTTACAAAAGAACAGCCACATTCAAGAGCATATAGCGGGTGACAAAAATGTGCAAAAAATTTTAAAAAAATTCAGAAGGGTCAAAATCTTTTTGCAATTAAAAACAAAAGGAGGCATAAGCTCAATCATCCACAGAAAGGCAGTGATAATATCAGTTAAAACAGTACAACCCAAATATAAGCATAAAACACGAGCATCAATACTCACACAAAAGATGGGCCATGGCCTCACCCCACCACAAATAAAAGTAATTTGGCCTCAAATGTAAATAACAAACATCTGAAAGTACAAATAGAGAAAAACAGAGAGGGAGGCAAAGGATAATCCTGGTTAAGCAGCTGCCTCATCTGTCGGGGCAGCAAGTTTGAGGTGGGGACGTTAAGCGGATCGCTGAGTGGTTCCTCAAACTTTCCACAGCTATGCTAGGCAGCCCAATACGTCTAGTCTCATCTGATGTTCTCGAATGCTTCACAGCCACCCTTTTGTGCTGACCAATTTATAGTGCAATCCATGTTCCGAGCACAACTTGTTAACTAAAACACTTAGGTAATGCAGGAATATATGGAAATTAGTGTGCAAAGATGCAGTTGGAGGAATGAAAGCGTGTAAAAGTGAACAAGTTGTAGAATTTTAACCCTTTTGGCAAGCAAACTGTCCAGTTCATGCTCATTCGGCGGCAGTAGTCTTGATTGTTGAATCAGTCGGCGTTTCGCCGAACAGCTGTTCACTTCGCCGAGTTTTACAGAACTTCCCAAGCAAATTTTGACGTTCAAACGGCGGTAAATATCAGGATCGCCGATATGGTTGGCGATTCACCAATACTTTTGTGAGCTCGCCGAATTTTACAAACTCCAATTTGAAGCTATCTTAAGTCAAACGATGGAATTGATTTGGTGCGCCGACTTCTTTGGCGACTCGCCGACTGTACCTGTTGCTCGCCACCCAACACTTTGTGTAGCACCTTCTCACACTTCAACTTGTATAAACAACACACTATTATTTTACCAATATGCGAATATAAATTATTAAGAGGTTTTGGGTTGCCTCCAAAATAGCGCCTTAGTTAACATCGCGGCACAACGCAAGCCAGCAACTATTCTTCAACCTCGGAGTCGCCCATGTTGTAATTAGGCGAGTCATTGGTAAATGGTGGGTAATGACCTGATATCAAGTGGCCAATTTGAGCATCCTGCACCTGAATAGTCATAGAGTGAGAGGTTGACGCTTCATTTAGCATTTCGATGTTCTCCTTCATCTCATTCAGCATCTTCTCATGTGCCTCAATTTTTTGTTGAATAAGTAAAAGAGCTTCGTCATCTTGCACACCTTCCTGAGTCTTCCCATGCCTACACACTCGGAGGTAGAAGTGATTTTTTTTCCCATGGCTTGTACTTCCAATTCCATGACTCGGTTGATAGAGCATCCAACTGGGTGACTAGTGTGTCCCACTCCTGCTTCTTTTTGGCTTTTTTGCTGGATTCTACCATCCCATCAGGAGTATTGCTACGACTTCATAGGGCTGGTACAGCATACCGCCCTCGCAAAGTTGATCGGCTACACTTCTATTCTCGGGTCCAAGACCCGTATAGAAGCATTCCAGTAGCGCCTTGTCCATCATCCCATGAGATGAGCATGGTTCCAGCACCGCTTGAAACTTCAGTAACATTTTCTGAATTGTCTCATCCCCTACCTGTTTAAATGTCAGGAGGTTGTCCCTGAGGTTCAGTAGTTTCAGGAGGGGATGGTCTGTGTGGTACCCATAATGATCATCCATACTTATTTCCCTGATTTGATATTCAAACAGGCAAAACAAAACTACAATTTAGATTAGTAAAGCTAAAACTAAGAAGGATCAAAAATTCTACTTAACTAAGAATTCCAAAATAGCACCACTCCACGGCAGCGGCGGCATTTTGATACTTGCGTAATCAAGACACAACTTCTGATGCAAGTGTCTACGATCGTACAATAGTTTAGTAACCTAACCAAGGGTTGGAATCGTCCCAAGAGAGTGGTTTTGAGAATTTATTGAAAAATAAAATTTCATTCTAACTAGTTGTAGCTAAAGACATTAACGAGTAAACACATTGTAAATTAAAGGGGGACACAAACATGTCAATTAACAATGGGGGGTTTTGTCACTCATAAGTAAGAAAAGAAGCAAAATCAACAAGGGTTTCTAAGCAATGAGAGAGGATCCTTGGGATGTGACAGGATTACGAGTTAAGCTAGATTATTGGGTACATGCTTTCGATAGAAGATTCATAGAGTAATTGTGACTAGGCTAAGCTTTAAGGGGGATAAGCTCTCTCTCGAGCAACTTACCCCATTTCAAATGTGTTCCTCTCGGACACCCACTTGCCGCATGAAGACCAGCCTATGCCTTAACCCACTTACTCTCTCGAGTTGAGTGTGTGGACATGGGACTAGGGTTCACTCTCTCGAGCTGAACATCATGTCGACCCACTCACACTGGCCATCAATCTAGTGATCTTAGTTTTACGACCTCTCTCTCGAGCAAGACGAAAACACATAAATAAACTTGTATTTGCAACTACAAATTCATTAAATTCATCCACCAACACTGAACGAAATCACAATTAAACTACGATTAAACTATCAGCAAGCAAGACCCAATAATTATCTTAACCCATATTCGCTAAATCACACCCCAAGAATTGTGGGTTTTAGCCACACATCAACAGATAGATATTTATACCTAAATGAGATTGCATTCAATAGGTATGAAGATTTAAGTCTTGTTACCGGCCAAGAATGAAGAATCCAAGAGACCCAAGTCCAAATCTTTAGAGATGAAACCCTCTTTTTCTAGTCCTCAAAACCCTCTCAAACTTAGGGAAAAAATATCAAAAAGTACTATTCTATATAAAAATTATAATAATTGCTCAACACTTTAAACTACAACTCGAACTAGTATTTATAGCGTTCACAGATTTGTGCTGCAGCGGATCATTCAGCGTCGTTAGTCGAAATCGCCGATCAACTCTGCGATTCACCCTTTGGTGTAGTTCATCGCCGTCTTGCACCAGCCTTCAGCATCGTCATGCTTTGGGTCATTGGGCGACATGGTACTTCTTAGTGAAACTGCTCGGTGATGCGCTGACTGCTCCCTTTTTCCGTCGACTTGATCCTTTCCTTCAGGGATTAGCACACTGGAACAAAATGCAAATTAAGACCCTTCGACGACTCGCCAAGTGGATTCAGTGATCCTCAGGCCTTCATATCTTCGTCTTTTCAGCCTTTTCATTCATTTTTGTGACGTAGTGTCCATGCTTTTCTTCAAACATCAAATACCTGAATCTTAAGGTTTTTCATCAGATATTGAGATAAAATAAGCATTTGAGGACACAATTTCTATTAAAATATAGCCCTAAATGAGTCCAATTTGTGGACTCATCAATAACGTGCATTATGAGTGTGGGTTTAAGAGAAGTTAAAAGGTTAAAAAGGGAAACATTAGGCGATGCCAAGACCTAAATAGTGATACACCAAAGGTGTTGTGCAAACCTGTACTCATTCTTGTCCACCTTTTGAGCTTGACCATATGGAAAAGTGTATTGTTAATATCGGCGATCTGTCAAAGTACATTATGCGGACTCCATCAAATCCACCGAATCAGCCTTCAGGTTTGGTATTTGTTCAGGCATGTTTGGCAAGGCTGAGCTCCAATTGGTGATGACGACATTAGTCGTTACTGCTGACCGCGCGTGATATGAAAATGCCAAGGGTCTTTTCAAATTCTATAATTAAACCCCTTTGATACCATCAAGTCTTTCCCTATCATTTCTCTTACATTGCATCATTTGAGTGTTTGTGAGTCATAAGTGTGTAATTTTAAAGTTAGAGGAATGTGTTTGATTGCTTTCACTGTCAACCCAACTCCATTTCCTTGTTATTCTTAAATTTTGCTTCGTACTAAGGTTGAGTTTTTATTTTTAAGTGTGTGATTTTAAAGTTAGAGGAGTGTGTTGATTGCTTTCACTGTCAATCCAACTCCATTCCCTTGTTATTCTCAACTTGTGCTTAGTACTAAGGTTGGGTTTTTAATTTTATTCAATATTTTAAGCTTTAAATTGGAATATGGGTGTGGTTTTGAAGCCATTAGTTGATACTTATTGTTAGACTTTGTTGGGTAGCTTTCTATAGTGAGTATTGAACTGTACCCATGAGTTATTTGCATGTGTGTGCCTATAGAATGCTAATCTTGATTGTGTTGGTTATTTTGTGAAATTAAGCTGATATAAATGATGGGTCTGAGTCTAATTTAATGTGGGTGAAGACAGATTAACCCAGTTTTGACCTAATTGCATGATTTTTTCCCAATGATAGATAGGGTGACTACTTTCTTAAGGGCAAATTGTACATTCAACCATACTACCAATATCTGGGGAGGGGGAAGAGTCTGAGTACCATAGGTAGATAAGCATATACATAATGATATGGGGAAACTCGTATTTGTTGTGTATGTTAGGTTTAGCATTAAATATCAGGTTGGGCTGAACACTTCATGTTCGGCGGGATTGTCTTAGCTCGCCAAGGAAGTTAAGCGAATCACCGAATAAGCCCCAACTCACCTTCTTTAGCATATATGTAACCTTGGGTACTGTCTCATTTTGCGGGCTTGTCTTATTCCACCGAACCCACTTGGCGAATCGCCGAGTGGGAGTGGACATCACCTTTGATGCATGTTTCTTGTCAATTTGCATTGTCATTTTCAGCGGACTTTTCTTAGCCCGCAAAAACTAACTTGGTGAATAGCTAAGTTGGAATTGACTCCACCTTTTATGCCTGATTCTTGATATTTTTTCTACTATTTGATTCGGCGAGGTCACTGGAGCTCACCAATCGTATTTAGCGATCCGCTTTCCCATTAGGCGAGCCTCATGATAGTTTTTAAACTATGATTTCAACTAAGTTTGATTTCAACTAACCTTCCAAAATCCTATATTTGAATGTGTGATTTGTACATTATGGCATGAACAAAAGGAAAGCAAGTGGTAACATCAGACACGAACTCTGATAGAGACTCCCCTCATCCTCCTCATTCTCCTCCTCTGAAGAAACGCAAGGAAATATCCATTAATGAGCTTGTGCCCAACAAGCCAATCCACAAACCCCCACCAACGAGGGGTAACAAAGTTCAGAAACACATTGCCACCAAGCAGGTGAATATTCACTCCAAGTTAGTGACACCTCTACAAGATCCAACTCCTACATCTTGTGTTCTCTTAATAATAGCTCCAAGGGCCTTAAATAGGCTCAAGGCAGAAGGGGAATAGACTATTTTGGAGGAGCATAGGCTTTCAACTAACGGAATCATGACTTACTATCCGGATATTTGGGAAACAATCAAGTTCCCTAAGTTTGAGCAATTTACAAAGCTTAGACAACCTTATGTGCCGAAATGGATCAGGGAATTCTATGACACTTATGTTAAGGCCTTTCCAAAGAATATAAAGGGCACTTTTTGGAAGCCCCATGATGAAGTAGAGGTACGTGGCAAGAAAGTTACATGTGATGCTAGTACTATCAATGAAGTTCTAGGGAACGCCAATAAATCATGGGAAAGCTTCCAATTTCGCCTGAAATTCAAATTTGATTCCCATAAGGAGTGGTTGGCACCTCTCATTACAGATGATTCTCCTTTATGTATAGCTGAAGGAAAGCCTATTGAAAATACATATATGAATATAGCGGACCGCTATTGGTTTGGATTCATTAGTAGCAACTTGATGTCATCCTAAAATAAGTTTATCCTCGGGTTGCCAAAGGCAATGTTAGTGGGATGTATAGTTGACCAAATTGAGATTAATGTCTGGTCAATCATTGTAGAGGAGATGCTTATGAGGGCTAGGAAAGACCACACCTCTCTTCTATTTCCAATTCTCATCACTCAGCTATGCGAGAGAGCAGGAGTTCCCTTTCGGGGAAAATTTGATGTACAGATCACCCCAGCCTCTTCCAATGACATTCAGAGATTGAGGCTGAGTATTTTCAGGATGATGCAGCCTGGAGGAATCCTCCACCATAATACACGACGCCTGTAGTCGATCCTACTACACTAGCAGCTGAGGCTACCACATTTGCATCTTTGTGGAGCAGGCAGATATATCCTCATTTTTTGTTGTGCCTTCAGTTTCTAGTACTTTTGTTGCTACTATTTTTATGTTGCTATTGGTGCTTCTACCCCCACTCCTATCACAAATCCCCCTTTGACCCATGTGATGATTTATCATATGGGAAACCTTGTCCGATTTGCGAATTTTAGAGTTGCACGGGTTGAGATGGATATGCCCGGGAACATTGACAGGTCTATTGAGAAGTCATTGGCTCATTTGAGTGATAGGGTTGTTAACTGTGAGGGGCTGATTGAGAGACATGGCGTGAGCTTCGATAACCTCACCACTAGATTAGAGGCTTAGGAGAAGGTTGGGAGTAGTTCTAGTGCACAAGCCACCATGGCATGCTACCTTACGAGTAGAGGTGACTCGGTTGTAGTCCAGTGACATATTTATGCTATAGGGCGAGATTCCTTTATCGGATGCACCTACATCAATGCCACCATATATGCCTAGTAGTGAGTCTCTTCCTAGTGTGCAGCCTGAGATAGCTGCGAGTGTTGAAATTGATGTTAATGAGGATGTTAAAAGGGTCGAGGATGATTTGGCTGAAGAGACAGACCAAGAGAAGTTAAGGAGCAAGGAGCATGGGATTGCACAAACTCTGGCTGAGATGAAGGATCCCTAGGAGGCCATTTTTCAAGCAACCCCAGAGAGATCCCTTCGGGAGACTTCAGCGGTTGGTTCGAGTGGAGTCTTTTTAGACTCAACCATCTCTCCGAGTGTTCAGACAGGCACTAGCCCCAGTTGTGTCTTCACTCCTCCCTCTGGTGATCCTATTATCAGGAATTGATTTCTCGAATAAAGCTTCCCTTCAGGAGACTGCAAAAGAGAGTGCTCCAGAGACTTATCCGGTACTTTTATTATCAACGCATTGAGGACATTCTTGTTTATTTTTGGTCAGGTGAGGGCCTACGAGCAAATATTTGCCTTTTTGCTTATAGTATGGTACTTTTAGTTTTGGATGATTGTATTAGTTTACTTTTTTAATATTATAGTGCTTATTTTGGTTGATTGCATCTCTTTTATCTATTTCATTATCTCCTGATTTTGCAACCCCCCATGATTTTTGAAAATCGTGAAATGCTTGAAGTTTTCATTGATAATGATTCAAGGATCGATTGTGTTAAATATTGATGTCTTCAATAGTACTTATGATGAACATGATGTAGAGTATTATTGTTGCAAGAATGAAATCGATGTGGTTGCGCTTTTGAGTGATCTCTTTGAATCTTTTATTGACTAGCTGTGATCTTTTGAATATGTGCTAAATGAGTGTATTTCAAAGTGACATATCTGGTGAGGTCTTACTTAAAAGGATGTGTCTGGGGTCGTAGAATTTTCCTTGTTAGTCCAATTGTTTAAATCATGGTGACTGTGAGGCATGATCTTGGGAGATAATGCAAAGAGGGAACCGAAATGTCCATAATCTTTTGTGACCACCTTGTGAGGGTGTGCACCCATTTTGGCATCATTTGAGCCTAACCCATTTTTTGGCAAAACCAAACAAAAGCCTCTTGAACCAAATTATTCCTACTTTTGATATACCGTGAGTTTACAGTATTTCTAATACATTTAACTTACAAGTTGTGTGTGTCTAGGGCCTTGTTGTATTGGTTTTTATGTGTTTTTATCATATTTTGTAGGAAAGATCTTCAGGCGCGGAAGTATAGAAACAGCTGAAAGAAATGCAGAAAAAGGGCATTCACGGAGGTGATCTACGGACCGTAGGTCCATTGACGGTCTGTAGGTGATGACCGTAGACCAGCAGGCAAGGTATGGAAGACAAATCAGGGAAATCTGACCAAGTGTGGAACCACGGTGGCCATTTACGGTACGTAGATTGATCTACGGACTGTACTGTTAATCCGTAGATTGATACTGCGAGGGTTCTAGTACCTGATTTTTGAAGATTCCAAGTGTGGAGCTACGGAGGGGATTGACGGACCATAGATCGAACTACGGTCCGTACTGCAAATTCGTCGTTTGCTTCAGAGAAGCTGATCTTTGGAAGCTGAAATATTTTCTAAGTCCTGGCTGACGGAAGGGACTTACGGACCATAGATCCATTGACGGTCCGTAAGTCAGTCTCGTGGAATGAAGACGCGTGCATGAAAAAACTTTCCTTAATTTGTTTCCCTTTTAATTTAGGATTTGTTTTCTATAAATAGGGCATGTAAACCTCATTTTTTGGGGGTTAGATTTTTATTCTTCTAGTTTTACTTGGTGACTTTGGAGATTAATTTGCAACCCTAGCAATTATTGGTTTCCTAAGTTCGTTTTGAAGATTTTTGCTTTGCAATTCAAGTTAAATTTCTGGGTTTATTATTCTCTTTACGTAAGTTCATGATTTCTTCATCTAAAACTATGAATTGTGTTCTTGCTAATATGGGTAACTAAATCCACAACTAGGGTTGTGGGATCCATGACAGATTAACAAAGTATGAATAGTAAATAAACAATTCTTGAATAGTGTTTTGCATGCATTGATAATTCTTTCGTTTAAAAATCCTTTTAACGAGTGCACGCGTTAGAACTCGCCTTGTTGCTACTTGCCGGACCAAGGAGGTAATCAACAAGAAAAGAATTATCAACATACATTTAGTGTGATACTATCTAATAGGCTAGTGTCGATTGGTGCGAAGTAATAACTAAGCCAAACATCGATTATGATGTCTAATATGAGGTAACAGTAAGGGTTAGTAAATTATACATACGTAGCCGGACCAAGGTGCGGGGTGAAATTCTCTAGATGTTGAACCAAGGATTTAGAGATACCTAACTTATCACTTTGCATGTAATACACTAGGAAAGAATTGCTATTACTAGGATTACTGAGTTATGAGCTTGTGGTGGACACGTATACCCTAGTTAATTTTCTCATCTTGATAACAAAAAAAAAATTGACTTTTGTTTACTGATTACTTACTGAATTCTTACTCTTTGTTTCACCAGTGGGGGGGG
>JAJOOH010010825.1:0-79665 GCA_029582605.1 Solanum gracilifrons | reverse complement strand
TATATATATAAAAGAGATTCAAAAGAAAGAGAATCGAACTAATAGAAAGAAGAATATTTACACTTTTTGTGTTTTGGAAAATAAATTAACGAAATTTTATATATGTATCTGAAGTAGCATTACATGTAGTTTCAGTTCTACCTTCAACTCTCAATCGAACAATTGATGTATCTCGCTCAAAAGATATTTCACTATCATTACTACATCCAAAATTTTGACCTTTAATTGTTAGGAATAATGGATAAAACCTGCAATCAAATTTACATCTTTTTAATTCCATAAAATATCTCATTCTCATCTCATTTCGAATGTCATTATTTAGTAGGGGTGTCAAATGGGCGGGTTGGGTTGAAATTGGAGATATTAAAATGGGTTGAAATAGAAATCGGGTTGGATCTTGACCCGCCCAAGTTTACTTTGGGCTCAAATGGATAAAAAATGGGTTGGGTCTTGACCCGCTCAATTTGACCCGCTTAATCTCAATAATTTTAACATAGTGATATTTAACTTTTATAATCACAATTTGAATTTCAACTTAAGATTTATTTTTTTTAAATTAACAAATGGATAGATAAATCCTAAAAGATATTAAATAGATAATAATTCATACCTTCAATATAGGAACATATTTTAATAAATAATTTTAAAACGGATTGAAATTGAAAATTGAATTGGGCTCAACTAAGGATTTTCTTAAAATGAATTAGGCTTGAATGAGTTGAGATTGAACTCAATTCAAATTATCTTAAGTCCAACCCTTAAAATTCTGGGCGAATTAGGTGGGCTACCTATGTTTGGGTTCATTTTTGACAACCCTACATTATTGTAATCAAATTGTCTTCCATTATATAGTTGATCTCAATGCTTTTGCGTGTACACTCAATTCATAGTTATGAAATCTGTCAATGTTAAAGCCATGGACAAATTTAGTGTGTTTTGATTTGGTTGATTTTTTGGTGATATGCAATATTATTCTATCAGCAATAATACTGATTGTGTCATTCCTTTCGAGGAGGAATTGACATAGAGTGGGAGTTTATGGGGTGCCAAGGAGCACCATCTGGGCTGGCTTAACAAAGCAACACTCCATGTTTGATGGCCCAGAAACATTGTCAAGACCAGAAATCAGTGTCGGCAAGTTGCGCACTACTAAATTGCGTTTCATCGATTCTTAATTTTTGTATTTGATTTCAGAGAGCCATGAATCCGAATGCCTCAATAATACTGTTATATTGACCATTTGAAAAAAAAATCTCGAAACTTGAGGATACACAGAAAGGTATTGACGAAGAAGATGAAGTTTACAATTTCAGAAATACTAAGGTTTATGATTTCGATATTTTAGTAAAAGTGGTAAGAGTTGATTTGGAAGAATCCTCTATATCCGTTTTGGTTGTTAATTTCCATCATTTACTCCTTTAATTAAGGAAATAAGTTACAATCTTTAATTCAAAAGTAATTAAATAGTGTATCTCGATTTTTAAATCTGATGGATACATGTATCTAACCAGCCATGATACATGTATCCGAAGTAAGGCCAAAAAATGGTATATAAAGTAATATAAAAAAATTAATGAAAATCCTAGTAATTAGGATCTAAAGTTGTGAGATTTACGTAGTTTACCCAAAAATCTATAAACACATACCTATACAAAGTTGATATTGTATTTGATTCATCTAATTAAACTATGGAATGGGCGTGTTGCATGATTATTGTATCTGATATTAAATGAAATATATCTAAACAACTTCATGAAGTATGTATCATAGCCATTGTATCACATATAGTAGAAGAAAAGATATATTACTTGTTGTATAACACTACTGACCCGCCATCTATCCTGCCTCTATTTAGATTTTCAAAAAAGCAATTGCCCCACCCAAACCCCCAACTACCCGTTTAAGTGTTTCCTTTTCCGTCTTGCCCCGCCTTATTTGCCATCTCAACATTTCGGAATCAATTTCAAGCATATGCGACTAAAGTTGCAAAATTTTGTTAATACAATTTTTTTTGTCAAGTTTGACAGTGTCCCAAACTTTAGATTCGTATGTTTGAAGTTTGGCGAAAAGATCAATATTCGGAGTTATTCAAATAATTTCAGTTGTCAAAATGTGAGAAAAGGCCCAAAATAGTTCCTCATCTTTGGTTTAAGACTCAAAGTCATCCTTGAGTTTTCACATGGAACACTAATAGTCCCTCATATTTGCAATATTGGTGCACTTTTGGTCCTCCCCTAAATTTTTGCCTATTTTTTAATATTAATTTTGTCCACAATTTTATGTAAGAAATGTCCAATCGTCTTTTTATATATTTAGTAAAAATAATAACTCTATGTGAAAGAAGGTGAAAAGAAGAACACATTGTTCTGTTCAGTGGAAATATTACTACAGCACTAAGAACATCTTAACATATGACGTTGCAAGAAAATAAAAATTTATACTATTGCACGTGAAATCATCGTGGTGAACCTTTCGACTTTACCTGCAATATGATTTCTACTAAACAAAACAAGGGGAAGAACTTTTGGAGAAGGACCAAAAGTGCACAAATATTGCAAACATAAGGGACTATTAATGCTCCATGTGAAAACTCAAGGATGACTTTGAGTCTTAACCCAAAGATGAAGGACTATTTTGGGCCTTTTCACATCAAATGTCCCAAACTTATTCAAATAATTTCAGTTGTCCAATCAGAGATTTCTCAAAAATGATTGGACTATTATAAGAGGAGGAGGAGGAGGAGGAGGATGTGAAGAGGGAGAAGGAGACTAGGAGGAAGAAGTGGAAGAGGAGCAACAACCCTTTTGATTTTTAACTGAAGTTTGTCAATACTAACTACACCTTAAATAACTAAGAAAACAATTTATTGTACGAAGGAGGAGGAGGAGACGGAGGAGGAAAAAGCGGAGTAGGAGTAGCAACACGAGAAAATAAGTAAGAAATCCACTTATATTCCTAGAAAATATTTTTCAAGGACACACCCTTAATGTCCTTGATAAAAAGCTGGCACTTATGTACCTATGAAGTAAGCAAGAAACTAATCAAAAGGTTAATCACTTTTTCTGCACCAACATTCAAGAATGCAACTTCCCCACCTCAACTGAACTGCAGCCAGGAGTTCTCCTTTGTGTCATCTCATGTCTAAGCATTATTTTCTCCTCCCATATTCCCTTGGCAGCATAGATATTAGACAACGCAACATCATCACCAACTAGACTAGCGTTTAACTCCCGTAATTTAGACTGAGCCACTGCAGCAAGTTCTTCGTTGCCATGAACACCAGAGGCACCTAGTAAGGTCCTCCATATAACTGCATTTGGCTGAATTGGCATTGCCAAAATAAAGCTATATGCCTCTTTTAGCAGTCCAAGACGACATAACAGATCCACCATGCAGCCAAAGTGATAAAGCCTGGGCTTTATGCCATACTCTTCAATCATACTTCTAAAATATCTTTTCCCCTCTTCCACCATCCCCGCATGGGAACAAGCCATTAGAACCCCTATAAACATAACATCATTCGGAACAAGTAATTGGTCCTTAGTTCCTCGGCTTTGACTTGATCTTAACTTGTTTTCTTCTTCCAATGTTGAAAACAGCCTTAGCGCTTCCTCTGCTTGGCCGTGTAATGCATGCCCAACAATCATGGATGTCCAAGTCCTAACATCCTTAACTCTAATATTATCAAACACTAACATAGCTTTTCTGATATCCCCACATTTTACATACATGTTCACCAGAGCATTCATTAAAGATAAATCCTCACTAAACTCCGGCTTTCGACTTATAAGATCATGAATCCACACCCCTTTATCCAATGCCCCCATATCAGCACAGGCCGACAGGGAAACAGTGAATGTTACCTGATCAGGCTCTACACCATCCATTTGCATTTGCCTGAATATCTCTATGGCTCTGTATGGTTTCTGATTTCGCATATACGCAGAAATCAGTGAAGTCCAGCACACAACATTCTTGTTGGGTATTTCGTCAAACACCTTGTGCACATCAGCAACATTTGTAGTTGCAACGTACATATCCATGAGCGATGTTTGAAGAAAAATGATGGGTTCGTAGCCGAGTTTGATTACAAGGGTATGGGTTTGTTGCCCTTCAGTTCCCAATGATTTCTTAGCACAAGCTTTGATGACATACAAGAGAGAGTAGCTATCTACTGCAGAAATCTTTTTCCTCAGCAAGTCAGAGAACAACAATATGGTCTTGATTGGATTGGACTTAAGGTAACTTTTCAGACTCAGATTAATTCTTGTTGGTTTAAGATGTTTAGGGAGATTGATTTGGGGTTGCGCTGCGCTTGTAAAAGGCTTGGCCACCTTATGCAAGAATCTTATCATTTGGCACAATGTGCAGAGCTTAGATTTTATGGCCAGGAAGTAGCTCTGTTATAACTTATAGGTCTGGTCTTTGTACTCTACTATGTTCATTTACAACAGTGTCTGAATTAAAGGAAATGAGCTTCCTTTTTAGCCTTTCATCTGTTTAAAAATACGTACTTCCATTTCTTGTTCTTCACGTATTATTTTGTTGTAGTTATTGTGTTACTATTCATTGTTTCTTGTACTTTGTTACTTCTATGTACCCTCTATTGCAGAGTCTATACACTCCTGACTCCCCTAATCCCACTTTGTGCCATTCCACTGAGTATGTAAAATAGACCGAAGTCTAAATAATGAGTTGCTAGTATAAAAGGATACCCTATTTCAATTAATTGTGAGGTAGAATGTCAGTTGAAGAATCAGTTCCCGCCAAGCAGAGAGGATCAAGAGCTCTCCAACAACGACTCTTCTCTCTCTTGCAGAGCTGCAAATCCATCAAACAGCTAACACAAATCCACGCCCACGTTATCACCAATGGATTTACCCAGAAAAATTTCATTCTTGTAAGACTACTTTCTCCTTTCTTAGCATCTTACAGTCTCAAATATGCCGACCATATTTTCAGTCAAGTTCGAAGTCCAAGCACCACCCTTTGGAACCAAATTATTAGGTGTCATGCCCGTAGCGAAAACCCACAGAAATCTATTGAACTTTTTAATCAAATGGAGATATCAACTGCTATGCCTGATGGGTATACATATTCCTATGTACTTAATGGCTGCGCAAAAGGGGGTTTATTCAGGGAAGGTCAGCAGGTTCATGGGAAGATTGTAAAAAAATGGTCTTTGCTAAATGTATTTGTTCAGACTAATTTGGTCAATTTATATTCAACTACCAGAGGGCAAAACTGCATTGATGATGCACGGAAGGTGTTTGATGAAATGATCGAGAAAAATGTTGTGACTTGGAATTCGTTGCTGTTTGGGTATTTTAGAAATGGGGATGTTGATGAGGCTATTAGAATTTTCGATGAGATGCCAGATAAGAATGTTGTTTCCTGGACGACGGTGATTGCAGGATGTACGCAGAATGGAAGATGTCAACAGGCACTAGCTTTGTTTCGCCTTATGCAAAGGAACCATGTGGAATTCGATCAGGTGACCTTGGTGGCTGTTTTATCAGCGTGTGCTGAATTGGGAACTCTGGATCTGGGGAAGTGGATTCATTCAAGTGTTGTTGAGTCCTCACAGTTGAGGAATGAGCCGGTGCTGGTGTCATTTCACAATGCACTTATACATATGTATGCTAGCTGTGGTGACATAGAGGAAGCTTATAGGGTATTTGAAGGGATGCCAAGAAGAAACTCAGTTTCTTGGACCAGTATGATCACAGGTTTTGCAAAACAAGGGTATGCACATGAGGCTCTTACTATTTTCCAGCAGATGGAAAGCTGGGGAGGAAATGATGTTAGGCCGGATGAGATAACATTCTTAGGTGTTCTGTTTGCTTGCAGTCATGCTGGTTATGTCAATGAGGGATACCGATACTTTAGATGTATGAAAGAGACTTGGTATATTGAGCCGAGGATTGAGCACTATGGATGCATGGTTGATATGCTAAGTCGTGCTGGACTTTTTGATGAAGCCACGGCGCTTGTTGAGACAATGCCTATGAAGCCAAATGAGGCTGTTTGGGGTGCTCTTCTTGGTGGATGCAAGATACACAAAAATGTGAGATTAGCTTCTAGCATAGCTCAAAAGTTGGCTGTGGAGCTTGAACCTGATAGAGCTGCTGGCTACTTCGTGCTCTTGTCAAATCTATATGCAACTGAAAAGAGGTGGCAAGATGTTGTAATCACGAGACAGAAGATGTTTGGAATGGGAGTTAACAAGTCTCCAGGTCAAAGCAAAATTGAAGCTGACGGTATCACTCATAATTTTCTGGCCAGTGACCTAAGTCACAAGCACTCTTGTTCAGTCTATGAGATGCTTGGTGTGCTCACTAGTCAAGCCAAATTGCAAGGTTACCCGCCAAATATTTCAGAGGGGGAATTAATAGTTTGATGTACATTTGTGTTTGAAAATACATCCGTCTCACCCAGTTGAATAGTTTGAGAACAAAATGATGTAAGTTTCTTTGTTCGAATTAGCCAGTTTTTATATGATCAGATCCGAATTTGTTCACAAAGATAGACATTACCCAAAATTTTGAAAACATCTCAAGCTTCTTCATATAGATTTGTAAGCAAACAAGGAAGATAGACGTGAGGTCGAGGTATACTAATGTTCAGGTTATAGTGGCATACACGTTTGAACTACTAACAATATAGTAGTAATTCATTTGACGCTCTAAACAAAGAATATGGCTCAGCACTCAGCAGTTATGCCCTACCTGCCCAAAAATTAAACCTATTTTAAATTTATCAAATTACTTTTGGAAATAATATTGTTTGCAACAAATTTTAAAATGACAGAAAATAAATTACAATCACAAAAAAATATGAAGAAACATAATTTTATTCATCAAATTTGCGGGTACAATTTTGTTCCTCCCTTGATTCTACTCTCCTAAGATTTATCCATGATTCGAGGTCCGTTAGTGGGTTATGTCTCGAACTAGGATGATTTAGATTTGACCTCTATATGAATATTTCATGACTTTTGTGGAATTTATATAGGCGTGAATTAGGGTTTAGGGTTGAGTAGCCTCCAAAAATTCTAATTTGAATTGAACACAATTTGTAGAATCTTAATTCGAATTGAATGCATCTTGTAAAGTCCCACAAAATTCCAATGCGTACAAATATGTGATAGAATCCTGTATTAGGTCTCATTTATTTTCTGAATATGATTTTTTTTTTCTGAAAACTTTGAAAATAAAAATGTTGGCGGGATAGACCATGAATCGAAAATTTGAACCTGCAAAATCAGTAAGCACATAAAGGAAGCTTCTTCTTCCTGTGAAACATTTCTCATGCACGTCTATACATATCTAATATCCATAATACCTGCCGGAAGAAAGAACCATTTTTCCTCGCTAGTTTTTTATTTTCGGAGTTGATGATGATGGGCGATGAGAGGATGGAGGTTGCCTTCTTCGATGTTGAAACTACTGTACCAACCCGACCCGGACAAGGATTTGCGATCTTAGAGTTTGGGGCTATTCTTGTTTGTCCAAGGAAGCTCGTCGAGCAAGAGACTTATTCCACTCTCGTAAGGCCCACTGATCTCTCCCTCATTCCCACCCTCTCTGTTCGCTGTAACGGCATTAACCCGGAAGCAGTCACATCTGCTCCCACCTTCGCTGAAATCGCTGACAAAGTCTATGACATTCTCCATGGTTAGCTTTACACCATCCAGCTCCCCTGTTTATCTCTTTCTACGTGCCATTTGAATGTTTATTCATTTTCAGTATTTTTGAGCTGTATTTTCGATAAATTGAGTTTTGGATGGCTCATTAGCAAAGGGCTAATGTGCTTGTTATGCTGTTTGTGCAGGGAGAATATGGGCAGGCCACAATATACTGAAATTCGATTGTCACAGGATACGGGAAGCATTTGCTGGGATTAATAAGCCAGCACCAGAGCCTAAAGGAACCATTGATACATTGGCCTTATTGACTCAGAGATTTGGAAGGAGAGCTGGTGACATGAAGGTATATAAATATTCCAACTATACGGAAAACCAGGCAATATTAGTTACTGGACTAGAACTAATCAATTAATTAATAAATCAATGTGGTTGATGCATTTTTCTCTTCATCAGATTTGGTAAGAGCTTGCTTCAATGGTTATCGATATCTTTTTCTCTATTCAAGCCACTGAACAATGAAGGAAACAGAAATAAAAGACTTTGTTTACAAATACTCCATCCAATATGTGCTTATATTAGCCTAATAAATTTCCCTATTTTTGTGAAGCATGTCATCTAGGAGAATATACTTTCTTTTGTCACCTTCGGGGTTTTCTTTTTTCAAACTTGAAGTGTGATAATTTCCATCCTCCCAAATCTCACTTTTTTTAGGTTAGTAAAATGGATTAATGTAATTCTGATCTAACTTCTATTTCTGCAAACTTTGTTTGAGTTTTATTAGGAAGTTAAAAAAAGAGAAAATTGGAAAAGTATCCATCACTAGATACCAGACACTGACAAGCAGGAGTGTTTAATGCAAGCATACTTTACACTGCATATTGGAATTTTACACTTGCAGTTTAGGTCACTTCTGCTAAATAGGAGAGGTTGCTTAAGTTTTGGGTACGGTAATGGATGTTATCTCAAGGGTACAAGTGATGAATTCTTACTTTCTTGGGTTGACTGCTGATTGTTTTTTTTTTTTTTTAATTTCATTTATCAGCTGGCCTCTCTTGCTACTTATTTTGGCCTTGGACAGCAAATACATAGGTAAAAGAGTTTTTCCTTTTTTTGTGTGTGCTTTTCCCCTTTGTTAAAAAATATTTTTTGTAACGTGAGTTTTATGTTCTTTGGTCCCGCTGTGTACCTTTATTGACTAGTAGGTTGGACAACGTGGACTAGGCTTATTTCCTTCTTTTTAACTTCTCAATGTGCTTGTTCTTGCTCAATATACTAAAATAAGCATCATAGAATATGTTATACAGTTTGCTTCATGTCTTCTTTTTCTTGTTTTCCTCAACTTTGTTCTGTAAGTTACCACCTTGTTTTTACCATTCTTTTTTCTGGCCCCTGTTGAGGCAGGGGATTGAGATGATCACTCTTGTTATTCTAACAGATTTAGTTACTCCAATTTAAAAACTGTGAAATTGCTGCTGTAGGAAATGTAATGTGCTCTTCATTTGATACTTCGGATGCTCCTTTTATGTGAAATTGCAAGTTTTACTCTTTCAATTGATATTGAGTTAGCAAATATTCCCTGCGACTATTTTCAGGAGTTTGGATGATGTCCGAATGAATCTTGAAGTGCTGAAGTACTGTGCAACTGTCTTGTTTATGGTAAGCTAGTCATCCATCATAGCTAATGTCTTTTGTTTGTATGTTTGGTGATGATGCATAGAGTTGGAGAATGTTGAAAGTTAATTGCTAGTCACATTACTTTAATTGTTCCTTTTCGGGTCCTTTGACTGCCATTAATATTGAGTGGGATACATCTAAACTAGGTGCATCGCACTGGAAGTTGGAGAATGTTGAAAGTTAATTTCTTGCCACATGAGTTGGCTTTTGGCTGACTACTGGCAAAGGCAAGAGTTTGACAACTAGGATAACATATGATGTAGAACTCGTCACAACTTGGCTGATTTAACACTTTGTGTGTTGATATATAGTCGAAGGACAGGTTGCCACTGCTGAGCCTCTGTCATGACCCTTAGGATGGCTTTTGGTGGACTGACCAAAATTTAATTCGTCAAATGTTTATATAATGCTGAAGCTCTGCAAGTAATAAAGTTAAGCCTTGTCTGAATTTTAATCCAGTGTCCCAGACTGGATCCTATTGTATTTTCATTCCTTTTGGTTCTGGTACTTCCATTGGCCCTTTGACGCTTAGCTTGTTCTTAAATGGATGCATTCACGTAGATGTTATATTGTCATTCTATGAACTCAGATTTGATATTATTTGCTTTCTTAACTTCTGTTTGGGCTGAACAGAGTAATGAATTTGGCTTTGCTGCAGGAATCCAGCCTGCCAGACATATTTACAGAGAATAGTTGGGTGTCTCCTAATGCCATTACAAGAAGTCGAACAATTGGGAGAGCTACTCCAGAGAAGACGGGCTTCAGTGCAGATACACCCTCACCAAGCATCAAGATAGAAAGTCATGTCGAATCTACAGCAGAAATCAATCCTTTTAACATGGACGAATTGGAAGAATCCCTACTGTCAGAAGTCATGGAAGATGAATCTGGTTCATATTCTCCAGGATCTTCCACAACTGCAACTGAGAGCTTCATTGGCTGGACTGACTTCTTAGAACCAAATGAAATCTCCATACCTTCTGTCTCTGTAAGTCTTGTCCCATTTTATCGTGGGTCTCAGAAGATACAAGTATTGCACGACTCTGGTGAACTACTAGTTTGTTGTAGACGAATGAAGGTGCTGTTTGATATTAGTAAAAAGTATGTTAATAAAGCTGGTTGGCCACGACTGAGTTTTGTGGTTGATGCATCATTGGACCTGTGCAAAATCTTGGATGTAGTTGATGATCGGGCTCAAAAGCTATCTGTGGACTCAGGTAGCAGCTCAGAGTGGAGGCCTGTGGTAACTAGAAAGCCTGGATTTATGAACTATCCTACTGTCCGTTTAAAGTAAGTTAAGATCTTTTTCTCCCCCTCCTCCAAGTGAATATGCTTAGTTCTCCAAGACCAGGTAACATGCTTGCCATTTTCTTGCATGTTTAGTTCATGTTAAAAAAAAAAAATCATCCCTTCTCACCTCAGGATTTCTAATGTTAGAGGGTGGATACATGTCACTAACAAATTATGTGCCCTTATCCTGATCGAGTCACTACTTGAGTTACTTACGAGTTCTTTAGTTTTATGGTTATCCCAAGATTCTTATTATAAGTTAGGACATAAGAGTTGTGAAATACACCAGATAAAGTGGCGATGTGATATTTTACGTCCTCTGTTAATCCTGCTTCATTTATCGGAGCAAGCAGTCTCCTTTTACTGATGATAGTCCTCTTAACATGTGTAAACATGCAGTTTACCAACTGTTATAGATGGCAATATTTTCCGTTGGATCACGGAGATATACCAGAAAGAATCTTCCACAACACAGAAGCTCGTGATATTTAGTAGATTTGATGTGGAAGAACTGGAATCCTTGATAACAGCGGGAACGTTCGTGGATGCTTACTTCTCAGTGGATTCATATGACGTCCAACAGAATGCTGGCATCCGCTTAGTAGCAAACAAGTTGATTATCCATTCCGCCTGATAAATCAGATCCCAGATTTAACTTGTCTATCTTAAACTTAGGTTAAACTTGGACTGTTTATGAGATTTCACAAGAAAGTCGCTGTGAAATCTGTCAAGAGTGAGATTTAATTTGCTATCTCTTGCTGGATGAATTGAAAAATGAAAGATTTGTCATACTTTGACTTTGTAAATGATTTTTAGATCAATTGCTTCCAAATATAGAAGCAACCAATGTTTACTCCTTAACTCGCTTTTTAGGTCCCAACTGAGTAACTTTTGTGCCTTTCTACGTTGACAAGGTAGGAGTAAGGTTTGCGTATACCTGAGCTCTTCACTAGGTATATAGTTGTTGTTGAGCAACTTGTCTCTTAACGCCACTTGCATCAGTTGCATGAGAGAAGTGGATGATGTATCAATTATAATACTACTAGTACACCATAAATTAACTTTTGTCACCTTGGTGTCTAATAAAATATAATACAAACATCTTTTCCTAATTTGGATTAGCTTTTTCTTGTTTTGTTAATTCTACTTTTAATTTTTCATTTAATGGAATTATGTCATGTATAAGTGTGAGACATAATATGTGGTGATCTGATTGTTTTGTAACTTTTGTCTCTCAAACGGCCACGTGACCGCACGCCACCATGTGGTCCTCTGCTGTATGATTGTTTATGTACATTTTTGTTCTCTAGCTCACGTAAAACTTTAAATTGCTTTTATTTAGCTTTTTTCAAAAACGAAAGGCAAAGGCATATTGGCACAAATAATTGTTATGAAAATGAAGGATGAGAAAAGGACATGTTAACTGGTAAGCTCTCTTGGAAAATAAATACCTACTTATTAGCTTAGTAAAAAGACAAAAGTGCAAGTAGAACTAGATAATGATGTATGCAGAAACTTCATTATTTTGACTAGAAAAATTTATTTTATTTGTCCGTTCTATTAAAAAACATATTTTCTTTTTTTCTTTTCCACTTAAGTGTATCAAGAGAAAAATAATTATTATTTTGCTTTACCATGAACACTAATTATATCACTCATTTCAAATTATTTGTTAAGTCCATTAAGACTATGACACCAAGTAAATATGGATATCATAATGAAACATGCATTTCATTTTTATTTTTTTTAAAGAAATGCAAGATTCATTATGAATTAAGTGAAAATGAAAGAAGGAAGTATATGTTTATCTTCATTTAATTTGAGGTATGCAAGCGAGAGCAAAATTTACATTGAGGAACATGATAATCAGGTTAATTTTTGTGTACTAAAGATTACTAAATATTCTTACAAAAAGCCAACTTCTCTTTATTTCCGTATTTCAAACAACAATAACATATTCGATATAATCTTTAAGTTAGATCAAGACATATATAATAGAATACAAATAGACGTATCCTTATTTTTTGTAGTATAAGTTCTTTTTGATAAACCCTCGACAAATAAAAAAGGAAATCAAAGCATAATAATAAAATACCAAGACACATAGCAAGTAAAAAAAAAGTAGTAATACACATATGGAAGAAAAGGAACAACGTGATTACTAAATAATACTGCTAATAAGGGAAACCATCAAAACACCACCATATCAAAGGCAGAAGTTGCGGATTCGAGCACTGTTAATTCCGATGAATTCAATAAAAAAATATATCAATTCGTCTCTTTATTTTCTATGAAAAGGAGAAATTGCATAGGTTTGTGAAAATAGATTCTCTTCACTCAGCTTTCCGTCTCTTCTTCAAACTTACAGTTTAGGGAGATCATCCCTTACCTCACACATACTGCGATGACACTTGACTACTTGTTAATTACCGTTTAGCTTAATTTTCGATTTTTATCTCTTTTCATCTAAAAGTATATCCTCAATAAGTTAAAATTATATCATATTATTGCTAATCACCTTCGCATAATGAAAAAACATCTCATTGAAGAATATATTTTGTTTGGTTTCATAGGGGTCAAGAATCAAGATAGAACACATGAATTTATGTGGTTGTAATAAGATAGTAGAATATTATCATCCGTGGAAAGTAGGAAGAAAAAAGTGAAAAGGGAAAAAGATCAAAAAGGGTAAAAGAAAAGTGTGAGGTATATTTAGGGGGGATATGTTGTTAGAGATAGAGGAGATGCCATGTGTAAAAGGAGTGCTTGGATTGTGAATTTGTGAAGGAGGGAGTAAAGAATCACATGGTGCTGCAATATGTACAACGTTTCTTATTGACTATTGAATTGGATTCGGCTTCCAAAATTTAATTCAAAGCCACAATTTTCCCCACCACTTATATTAGTAAAATATATATATTCTTTACGTGTGAAGCCAACTTACATTCAATTCAATCCACAATTTCCATCAATGGTCAATACACACTTTGTTTCTCAATTTTTGATTTCATTCAGCTATTATTGGCAATCGGACAATATGCATTAACGTAATGACGATCAAAAGTTTTACGAAAAATACTTTATCGCGAACACAATTCAACAATCTATGACAAGTTGCTTATCATAGACAAGCTAACACTATGGGGACTTGTTGATAAAGCAACATGTCCTTTAATTTGTGTCAAACTGTAGATGAAACAAACATCACATTATTGTTTGAATGTACCATCTTATTAGAGGTATGAAGGAGATTTATTAAGATGGTAGGGCTTATTAAGGCTTCCATTGGATTGTAACTTGGGTTATAACTAGTGGCGAAGCCAGAAATTTAATGAAGGGTGTCGAGAAATTACATAACAAAAGGTCCTTTTTTTAAAAAAAAATTGTTGCTAGTGAGATTCAAACATGTGACCACTAACTCATTCAAGGTGTTTGAAACCCATTAAAAAGGTCTAAAACCACTAGGCTATAACAACCTATTATATCAAGGGAGTCCAAAATATGTTATTTAATCACTTTTGTGTATCAATTTACGTATATATACAATATTTTTTTCCGACGAAGGATGTCGAATTGGACGAGTTGCATGTGCCTACGCCCCTGGTTATAGCAAATTGCAATGGAAGAAGAAACACTATTGAAATTTACAGAATGACATTAGCTGGAGCACTATATCATGTGTGGTAGGAATAAAATTCTAGGATTTTCTAGTAGAAAAAAAGAAGTAAAGATATCATTGTCTAGTCTTAACTTGAGCCAATAACAAAAATCACTAATTTTAATAAGATAGTAATATATTTTCAAAAGACTTTTATATATATTCTACATGTGATATGTTTATAAATGACTGAATCATCCCAACATAACAAACAAATGAAGAATAAAGATAACAATCACATGGTGCATAATCCCTCATGTAATTAAATTCTTTCTTCTTATGGCTAAGACATATGGAAGAATTAGCTAGTATTTTTATCTTCACTTGAGACATCAAATTCTCAATCTCAATCACTTCATTGATTACAGTAATCGTACAATTCTTTATACTAGAAAGGAAAAAGAGAAGTGAATGGATAAGATCAGAAAAAGAATAACATGGTTGAAGATTTAAGGCAAGTTGGTTTCACACGTGAGGAATATATACGTGTGTGGAAAATTGGGCCTTCCAATTTATTTCTTGGGACCCGAATCCAAATCCAAATCCAAATCCAATAACCAATAAGAAACCTTATACATATTTTTTTCGCCTTTTCAACAAATTCACAATCCAAACACGCCTTTACCAGATCTCCATGTGACGTGGCATCTCCTCTATCTCTAACAAAATATCCGCCCACACCCCCTAAATATCCTCCCACTCACTTTTTGCCCTTTTTGCTCTTTTTCTTTTCACTTTTCTTTTCCACGTAATTACATTCCACTATCTTACGCCGCGTGCCACCTACGCCTACTTCATCTAATCATCACCCTTCATTCTTTCCTTATTCTACGGCTCAGATATTTTCACCCCTAAAACACAGCGCACTTTAGCTCTCACCATCTACCTAAAGAGTGCTATATTAAAAATATTTCATTTTTCGTCGGCCTGAGTAAAAGCTGAAACTTTTCGACGACCACTCACAACCTTACGAACCAGAAGAGACTCTTCCTCTTCTTTTTTTTTTTTTTTTTTGCTAACTTGACTTTTACTCTAGGTTAGGTAGAATCGATTTAGGAAGTGTTGTACAGATTTACCGGAAGTAGTTTCTTGCTAACCTGCGCCGGCGGATCGGTCAGACGAACGGTGATGTTGATTTGTGAATTTATGTTTTTTTCCGGTTGTTGATTCCGTCCGATGTGCCGGAGAGTTTGCTGCTTGTTTGTTTAGTACATGGCAGAAAACGGGATGTATGTCCTTGCGTTGGATAAGATTGACTAGGTGATCCGCTAATGAAACCGGATGAATTAGAAACCCTAAGTTCTAATTTTACTAGTTGTGAAGAGAGGGGAGTGCGTTTAATGGAGGTTTTGTAGTAGTGATATTGGGGGAGTGTGGGGGTTTGGAGCTGGAATTTTGAAGTTTGTTGATTTGAGTATTTTCCTGGTGATGATGGAGAAGAATAAGATTTTTAAGAGTGGGGATGGGTTCATTGATAGGAGTAAAGTGCGGATTTTACTGTGTGATAAAGATCTCAGTAGCTCGCAGGAAGTTTTAACACTCTTGTGCAAATGTTCTTATCAAGGTAATATTTCAGTCAGCTCTTGTGTTTAGTGAAGTTCTTGGAGCTCCTAGTTTATGTTTTTTTCTTTTATTCCATTATTGTTAGTAATATGTATGTGCTGTATGCGATTTGATATGGGATGATTTGTGTTTTTCTCCTAAAGCAGGTAGTAGATTAATGTGAACTAAGGTCTTATAAGTACTCTTGTTCTGACTTCTGAGTGGAATGTTTTTGTTAATTTTAATTTGACTCCCGTGTTTTTACAGATGACAGATCACTTGCTTTATCAAAATATGATCTCTGATTTTCCCAACTTAACCATGTTACTTCTCCTTGATCATTTTGAAGACTAATGTTCATTCAGTTTTTCTTTCAGCTCACTTCTAATTAAATTGTTGATGTCTTGTAATAATAGTGATAGAGGTTTTCTTTCCCTCATCTAATTATTGAAGGTCTGGGGGAGGAGTGGGGCAGAATTCAGTTTTGCAACTTTGCCAAAAGGTTCAAGTTCATCAATCCCCAGTTCTTCCCCCTTCCCAAATTGAAAATTGCAACAAAATGAGAAGGAAATGGTGATGGAGTGTAGAACTGGATCTTTAAAAAGGAAATAGTTTGCACATATTAGCTTAGTTGATATTAATTAATTTCCATCTCAGAATAGATAGATGAATAATGAAAACAAACTAAAGGACAGAGAACACCTGGGGGCTAGCAGTGACTGGGGTAAGATGCTTATATTACTGTTAGTAAGTTACTCTTTGTTTGCTCCTAGGTCAGTCTGCAGTTGGCTACTTGGCTTATAATACACATGATATTTTTAAGGCAGCACTGCATGTTCTTGTGTTGATGGTGGTAATTGTTTCTTTGCAGTGACTTTAGTGAGGTCACCCAGACAGGTGATTGATGCACTGAATGCTGAAGGACCTGATATAGATATCATTCTTTCTGAAGTTGACCTTCCTATTACCAAAGGATACAAGATGTTGAAATACATTATGAAGGATAAAGAACTGCGACGCATTCCTGTGATCAGTAAGCATAACTTTGTATAAATTATAACTTGATTTCGACTGTACTGAAAGAGCAGTAAAATATTTCATTGTTTTTTTTGCTTTCCTAGTGATGTCGTCACAAGATGAAGTTTCTATTGTCGTCAAGTGCCTCAAATTTGGAGCAGCTGACTACCTTGTGAAGCCTCTCCGCACTAATGAGCTGTTGAACTTGTGGACTCACATGTGGAGAAGAAGGCAAATGGCATGTATTTTATTTGATCGCTTAACAATTTTTCTTAGCAATTGCATTTCTCTTACTTGAAAGACTTCGGTTGATTTAGTGTAAAGGTAAATAGAAGGATCTAGGCGCATGTTCTTAATAAAGAAGCAAAAAATGTTTGAACCCTTTTTATTTTTGACATCATTTTCCTTAGTTGCATGCAGGGAACTTCTCTACCCTATAATTTTGGATTCTTATATGGTCTATGACAAACATCCATTTAATGTTCCTTGCTTTTCTTTTGTTCCATGTACAGCTTGGACTAGCAGAGAAGAACATCCTGAGTTACGACTTTGATTTGATTTTATCAGACCCCAGTGATCATAATACAAATAGTACTACTCTTTTCTCTGATGATACTGATGATAAGTCCCGGAAGAGTGTCAATCTGGAATTATGTCCGTCTATTCAGTTCGAAGATGAGGTAATTTTGCATGGCAGTCCAAATTTTCATAACATCACTATTAAAATTCATCATTGTGCGCGAAGCCCGGTATTTAAGTGGAGAAGGGTAGAGGGGCGGGCCCATTATCCATCTAGTTTAGAAGGCTGTGATTGGTCCAAAGGGCGGGTCACAGACGGATTTCTCGGTTATCAAAAAAATAAAATAAAATTCATCATTGTGCTTTCATATTTTCTCTGTATTCAAGGTGACTGTTTTGTGTGCATCAGTGACTTGTTC
The DNA here is from genome assembly GCA_029582605.1 of Solanum gracilifrons. Taxonomy (NCBI): domain Eukaryota; kingdom Viridiplantae; phylum Streptophyta; class Magnoliopsida; order Solanales; family Solanaceae; genus Solanum; species Solanum gracilifrons. The sequence continues at coordinate 61,898 of JAJOOH010010825.1, read as the reverse complement.
TTTTGTAAGTCTGTAATTTTGAGATAAGCCTTGAAAGTGTGGAGGCTTTGGAATTGAAAGTTGACATAACCAAGTGGTATATGAAATTTTGCGGGTGACTTCTTGGTTGTGGGGTGCAGTTAAAAAAATTTACAAAACTTAATGCCATCACTCTGCTGCCGTTGACACACTCTGTTTCCTCCTCCAGGGAAACTGGAAGGTGAACTGTCATCAGACCTTTGACTAATCGTGTTGATGTGGGTGTTACTTTTAGGTTTACATACTTATGGTTTCTTTAGCAAGATAGGTTTTTATTTGAATATGGTTTAGTGTGGTCACGGACCAAACTCAAATCTCTTGGAATAATTCATGGTAGCTAGCAGCATCAATATCCCAATACCATGATGATGAACCTAAATTCCTGGAAGCACCAGAAGCTCCTTTTGTTTTGAAAATTACTTGCAAATTATGTTTTCTAGCTGCAGCACAAATTCACTCAGCAACCACTGAGTCATTTTCTGGGGTCTACCTCCATTTGTCAATGTGCTGTTTATTAAATTTTTAGATAGAGTTAAAACTTGTTTTCCTCCTTTCTTAATGATAATGAGCTGATTTAAGCTATTGCTTATATGTCGTCATTAACAGATATAGGCATACTCCTTTACTAAAATATTCTTTTCTTGTTTCCCTGCTGTAACTGCCAAATTGTTGAGCTTATCTTACAATAATTTCAGACCACTGTAAAGGGTGGTAATATGCTAAAGCAATTTATTAACAACTAAATAAATTGCTAAAGCAATTTAATTCCTGCTAGCAGATCTTAAACAGCTAAGCACACTATATAACAATTGTAATGCACGTTAGTTTTGCATCAATTCCAAGTGACAAACAACAGACTGAGAAGGGGCTTCTTGCATCCTTACACCCAACCTTCAGATTTTTTAAAGAGACTTAATCATTACTCCTATCAGTAATATTATTTGTCAAAAATTATTATCTGATACAAAGATTAAAAGAATGATATTGATATTGCAAATCTTTAGGAGTGCGATTTTCTGACATTCTATGGTGATATAATAACCTTTGCTCATGCCTTTCTATGAACCTGTTACTGTTTTCTAACATTCAGCAATAGTTTCCTTCCTGATTAGAGAGGAATAAACTGACATATGATGGTTTTGCATTTCCCGTCTCTTGGTTACTATATTTTCAGATCAATGCTGCCACCACTACTGCTGCTGTAGAGACTGTGGTTGTGGTTCCATTTGAGTGTCAGTATAATGTGCCAGGAACTAATAATCAACAGACAGGTCAGTGATTCATATGGCTTTAAGTCATTCAGTCTCCTTGATTGTTGTAATGCGATTTACTTGCCATTATTTTCAACCTGAGGAACATAAAGATTCACTGATCTCTCTAGAAAGTGAATACTACCTTTCATTAGTTTTTTTTTTTTCTGTTGTCAAGTTTGTTAAGTACTATTTGTTAAAGGAAGCAACATTGGGTTGACAGAGTAGGTTACCTATTACATATTTCACACCCATATACAGCACTTAGCCTCCTGCCCATACACACATGACATTCTTCCCCAACCCAAAGAAGGAAGAGAGAAGTGTAGCTTGTTACTTGGGTTGCATTTTCACTTTCCTCCATGCTCTAGGGGTACTTAAAAGTGTAGGCATTCGAGTATATTTCTGTTGCTTAAGCCTAAAATCATTCTGTTTTTCCAGTTTTCCTTCATGCTTGAAAGGTATCTTCTAGGTATTTGTGTATATTGCTGTTACTTTAGCCTGAAATCATTATCCAGTGATATGTTGCTCGGACTTTTCAAAAATATCGGTCGGTGTGGGTCGAATCTCCAAAAGTGGTGCATTTTTTGAGGATTCGATACAGGTACAACAATGTTCTTGGAGAGCCTGAGCAACATATTTAGTCTTTTTAACACTCAAATTTTGGAGCATAAATTATTTAGTGGAAATGTGAGGCATGTCTAAGGTAGTGTTAGTGTAAACAAGTAATAGAAGTAGGCCTTACCTCTGTTTGTAGATTTGGCATATGCTGAGGAAAAGTTTGAGTAGGTCCTGTATTCCTCTGCCTGAAGTCGAGTTTGATGTATTTTATCATTGGAATGGTTTAGGGGGCTAGCCTCCTCTTCTTATTTAGTAGTCACGTGTCTTTATTCTTTTGCGTATATTACTATCTGCTGTTGCTATTTTACTTGTCATATTTTTCTTGCAAATAGCCCTTTTAAATGAGTTACTTAATAAGCAACTTCAATGGTAATCCCTGTGCTCTAGTATATGTAACAGACCCGAAAATTGATTACTACGGGTAATATGCTTTTCCTGGTATGCTTCTGAGAATTATAACAATATGAGATTAACCTCTCCTATTTCTACAGATGGGTTTAAGTTTAATGTTGTGCTTATTGAACAGGACGAATTTCTTCATTTCCTAAGAAGAGTGAACTGAAGATAGGTGAGTCCTCAGCATTCTTTACCTATGTCAAATCAGGCATGCCTAAAAGCAATGACCAAGGAATGATCTCTACCCATGAAAATGTGGCTCACCAATCAAGGATGGAAGAGAAGACCAATGCAGCTGTAGGGCATTTAGAGATTGAAACTCAAATGCAAGTTAATGGAGATGCAGTTGAAAATCATTCACATGTTGATGACTATCCAAGTAGTAACAGTTTACCAGATTCGTATTCCATGGAAAGGTCCTCTACTCCCCCTTTATCACTAGAATTACCGCAACAGAGGAACTCAAAGATGGAGGAGTTCTCGCAGGTGTACATGCATCCGCGCAATGAAGCCCAGCGTGATGCTGTGAATTTTCACATTCCAAATGCTTATTCCTATTTTATGCCTGGAGCAATGAATCAAGTCATGATGCCACCATCAGCACAAATGTATCAGAAGAACCTGCAAGATCTCCACAACCATGCTAATTCAGCTGCGTCACCTCAATACAATCATATGCCACCATGTCCCCCTCATATGCATGGGATGTCATCATTTCCTTACTACCCTATGGGCTTATGCTTACGACCTGGCGAAATGCCAACACCACATCAATGGCCCACAATTGGAAATTCGCCTTCGGCTGAAGGTAAGTGGAGCAAAGTTGATCGTAGAAAGGCCGCACTGTTGAAGTTTAGACAGAAGAGAAAGGAAAGATGTTTTGACAAGAAAATCAGGTATGTTAACCGAAAAAAGCTGGCAGAGCGGAGACCTCGTGTGAGAGGACAGTTTGTAAGGAAGGTCAATGGTGTGAATGTGGATCTTAATGGGCATCCTGCGTCAGCTGATTATGATGTTGATGAAGAGGAGGATGAGGAAGAACAAACTGGAAACTTTGATTCACCTGAGGACGATCCATTGATGTGTCTATGATGATTGCAATCTTTTGGTAGTTTTCCATGTCAATGAATGGTTTGTGTTCTCAGAATACCTGTGCAAAGAGCTGTTTTACCTCGAGGATGAATGCAGAAAGAAAGATGCTTCAGTTTGATCAACATGCCCACAAATGGATCATGCATAATCAGTTGTGCAATGAAAAATTAAGAAATCCTCCTGATCCCACTGCTTTTCAGCATCGTATCACTATATGTTAACAAGGAAATGTATAAAGCTAAAATCAAGATTCTAAGAGAAACAATCTGGACAGGAGAACTTAGTGCCCGTTTGGATTGACTTATTTTAGGTGTTTTTAAGCCAAAATAGTTTTTAAGCAGTTTTGAAGTGTTTGGGTAAAGTTAAAAAGTATTTATAAGCACTTCTTTTAAAGTCAAAATAACAAAAATAAGTCAAAAGTCATAAGTTAGAAATCCTTACTTATGGCTTTTGGCTTATAAGTCATAAGCCATAAGCGAAAAGCCAATCCAAACAGGCCCTAATTGTGTTATAGCGGCTCTGGCTATTCCTGTCTAATGTCACTGGAATTTAGGAACTATCTTGGAGTGAGGTGGCCAGAGCCAGTGATTTCACAGTCGAGCAAAGTAATGAGATGACAGTGACATTTTTTCCGAAAACTGTTTTCAATTTTACAATAGAAAAAGAGAAGAAAGATGGAATCTGTATGTAACAGATAGATTGCGTGGTCAACTTTGAGATATTGCCAAAGCTTAGTTTATCATTGTTTGCTGCTTCTATCCGGAACGGTGGCATACGGGTAGCATTAGGTGATACCTGAAAGTTATGCATGTTTTACTTTTTTAAAGAGTAGTTGGAGCCTCTTGCCTTCACAATATTGTGAGTTTTGGGAGCTCTCTGTGGTTTATTTTTTAATCGCTTAACCTGGAGAGCTTTCCGTTGGCAAAATAGTCACAAGGTGTGGTATTTGCAGATTGTTACTGACCCATGTTCAACCGAGACTAGATGAGTTTCACAGGTGAAAAAAGACCACTTTTGCAAAAATCCATGATCTCAGAAAATACTTGCCAAGTACAAGATTTGAGATTTTCCTTGACCCTACATTATTTTGCAAAAAACAAAACCTATGTATATACACACATTTTACACCCAAGTGTTTTCTAAACATATGTACAAAAGGAACATATTTTACATTAAGCAATAACAGACGGATCCTCCTCATAAGAGGTTCTAAATCTCATTCAATAGCGTAGGTTTCCAAGGGGGATAAAGAAGTACTGTACACAAGGGCAATCAACCCTTACACTTGGATCTGAAAAGGTTTTATCCTTTTAAAGATAATAATTCGTTTCTAGATGACCTTGGTTGTTATCTGATCCAATCCTTTGGAAAGATAAACCATAATAAGTCCAAAGAAGAACAGGGGTATATGAGTGGACTAAAGCAAAGAGCTATAGTGATGAAAAGAAGGGAAAGAGACTAAATTGGTGCATAACATTAAATACATTTTACTCATTTCAGACAGGGATCACCAAATTCAAACATAGTAATAGACAACCATGGGAATTAATATTATGAAAATTGCCAGTATAAGAAGAAGCACACTACCAAACCACACCACACAGACCGCAAATGAGGCAACTAACTGTGAAATCAGAAGCAGTGTGTCCAAAGATAAATGTTTTGCTGTAACAAATGAGAAGCGGCAAAAATCCTGAAAACCATCCGTTGAGCTAATGGGCGAGCTTGAAGTAAAGAACTAATAGGATAGCCAGGACCAAGACAACAATGATAGTGCCAATGATCCATTTATTCCTGCTCATCCTTCTTGACATTGTAGTCAGAATCTTCTTGCTTCTGCTGATATTATCATCCACTCCATGAAGCTGTGAAGGAAGAAACTTACTGATCATTGCATTTACATAATTACGCATGTTAATCGCAAGCTTATTCCACAGAAACCTTTCTTTAAAGCAAATTTAATTAGATTTATCAAACCACATGATCTTTTAATATTCACAATAATGGCATATCAGAATCTCTGTTTATCCACCTCTTAGTTTCAAAATTTGTTTAGGCAGTTCAGATATGATGGACAAAAATGAATAGATTGTGTACCGTGTCATGTGCATGCAGAAGAGACTGACGTTGTTGATGCAAATCTTGAAGAATTGAGACCCCCAGATCCTCGGTTTCTAGCATTGTCTTTCGACTGTCCCTGATCCTGTCACTTGAACGGTTCAATCTCTCGGTTGACATCATCAACCTTTGCCTTTGATCAGCAGACACCTGTATGGCATTAGATCAAAATTTTGATCAAGCAAGAGCATAATTTCCAATGAAGCGTCAATCAAAAAGTGAAGAAGTTTTCACTCTCGCATAAGATATCCTGACAGTACATTGATAAAAGATATGATTGCTCGAAAAGAAGACTCAAGCAATGAGCTTGCCATAGGGGACTTTATAACTTCATGTTTCTCCTTCCAATTTATATGAATATTCTTTCCTTCATGCAACATTCCAGACGTATTTGACACCATTCCACAAGTAATTCTATACCACTTTCACAACTTTCAAGATTATAAACTCATTTAAATGTTTAGATTTTAACTCGAAGAGAAGTTTCTCTATCAGATTTAATTTTCAACTATTAGTTTAACGTTCTTTTCCAATATCACAAATATAGCAAAAATCAAATTAACATCTTAAACCTTGTGCCCAATCGAATACCTCTATCATAAAATGGAATGGACGGAGTAATACAAGTTCCAACCTGCTTAGAAGCTTACACTACTTGCTGTTCTCCCTCTTGAGTCTTGACATAAACTACACTTCACTGGTTAAACTTCCTTGTAAAGGAAAACCATTCCAAAAACACAAAAGAGGGAGCAAAAATAGAACCTAAAATTGATGTAGACCACAAAGAGAAAGTAGAAAATGTAAACCAATAAAGTAATACAATGTGAGAAAAGCATTATTGGTTCAGATGTCTGGAAAACTATGATAGTCAGTCTACAATTATCTGCATGCCATTAGGATTGAAGTAGCAATTGGAAACTAGCTGCCTACGTTTAACAAGAAGGGAATGAGAATCTACTTATGCAAAGCTATAAAGGATTAAGATCAGCTTGTAGTTCTTTCACGAACTGACTAGCTTGATTCTTGAAAACACGATAGGAAAAGGGGATTACCATGTTAGCATCTGCCATTCCCGATTCCAACAATTCATCCCTTGCAGCTTGGTTTGCATTTCCTGATGTGATTCTTTTCACTTCAGTTTTTAAGTTGTTCAGATCACTCTTATATTCTCTCAACTTGGCAAGAAGTGTGGCTTTAACATTTGGAGGTAAACTCCGAGCTTCTAGGTCCATTTTGCGAATCTGGAAATGAGGACAAAAGAGCATTATAAACCAAAATATTTCAGAAACAAGCAAAAACAGGTTGCAGCCAAAGCTTTACGAATTACCAACGCTTCAGCATCATCTAGGCCAGCTTTTATTTCAGAAACTTTCTGTTTCTTCTGCTCTGCAAGTTGAACAAAAGACACAGAAACAGTTTTAAAAAGCAACTGAGCTAATGGTCAAAGAGTAAAGCTGTAACAGAGGTCCAAAATAGAATGAAATACAGAAATCTCAGGTTAATGAGCCCTGTGAATTGTGATTGAGAAGTAACAGAAGCAACAAAAAGGCAATAACTCACCTAATGGTAAAAAATGCAGAAGAACACAAAAACAAGTAGTAACAGCGGAGGTTTCAAATGTAACTTAACAGCATTTTCTGGGGTAGATTTCAGGACAATTATGTCAAGAGAATGTTATATCCATTTTTTACAAGATCAAGAGAATGTTATCACCTGCATAATCCACCCCAGTTACAGGATTTGTATTACTGTAACTTTCTTGTTTCGAGTTGCTTCCATAAACAATAGTACTGAAATAGTGATATGTATGATGACAGTCAAAGATCATTACAATATATCAGTAGTTATATCATCTGGAACACAGTTACACATAAGAGTAATGCCAAAATTACTTTCAGACACTCCAATTACCTAATGTGTATCTAAAAGCAAACTAGTTATCTTGACCTTGCACGTGTAATATCTCCTCCCATTGCTAACTCTATACTCCTCATTTTGGATATCTTATTAACACCTGCTAAAATAGCTCATGCATTTTTCACCAAAATTAATTGATATGCTAGCAGAGAGAGACTACACATTTTGGAAAATTAAACAAAGTTCTACAATTAAGAACCATTTTTATAATCTTCCCAATTGCTCACTTTATAGAAAATCTCATCCATTTGCCAAAGTTAAAATATATAGAACTCGCCAGCAGGAAAACACTGAGCTATGAGAAAGTAAATAATTAGCCAAATAACCAAAACAATCTAACCAACTTTAGTAAAACCTATAGCCACCACAGATTGACATATTATTTCCATTTTTAAAAACAAATTGGTTTTACAGGACATGTTGTGTAATCCAGCATGAAGAGCAGAGCTATTTATTCTTGTAAATATTCTTTGAGATTTAAAAGATAAAAAAAAACAAGCAGAAATTTTCTTTTTAATAATTGTGGTGTTTGCACCGGCTTGTGTACTCCTCGACTAATGCCACAGTACTTGTTGAACTCCCACCAGCACACGTATCCAATAACTTGGATAATCGAGACCAAATCATGCATAAACTCTTCAGAAGAGAACAAGAATGCATCAAAAGAGCATCTTTCAAAGAAAAGGAGGGAAATGGCTGTTTTTCTCACCTCCATCGAGGATAGTAGCTGAGTTGCATTTCTTCGTTAAATTAGCTGAAAGCTCACAGTACTGTCTTTCATATCCTTCGAATACCTGACTCATTCTGCCCCTTCTCAAAGTTCACAAATACCTTCAGATCAAAGAAACGACCGTAAATTTCAGTCAATTTAACTCTCTCTTTTTCCCTAAATTAGATTCTCCGTTAAAAAATAAATAATACGCCAAATTGTGATCCTTCGAATCGGCTGGAGCCATGATTCTTAGACAACCGAACAAATCAAACCCTAAAGATACGGTAATTTCGCAAATACAAGTAGATCATTTAACTAATTCACAGAGAAGATCGATACGCACCTTGAATTGATCGGAGAAAGGAGACTACTATGCCGGCCGGTCGGCGATCGGAGACTTAGTCGGAAGTTCGTTGGCACGGTCTGTTGGGAACTATCGCGAATAATAGAATGATTATCCTTTAGGAGACCCTTCAAGCACTATGTAAAACATGTCCAAAAGACTTTATTACCCTTGAAAAGTTTTTCCCCCTTTTTTCTGAAAAAATAATAATTGAACGCACGTTTCAATTTGATATTATTAAATGCATTTTCTTTTTAATTGAGTAGTAGATCAAAAGTTTCGAATTAGGATTTTAAAATAATATCCTACTATCTCCTTAATTATTATGGTATTGCAAACATTTATTTTCCTTAAATGGTGATTCATTTCCCATTTACAGTTATATTCAATTAATCTCTAATGTATTGAATGTGGTTATGAAATTGGGATATTGAAGTAATATCTTTATCTTCCCTTAATCATAATAAAATTATAATTTAATCTTTCTTTTTCTGAAATGATAATTTTCTTTTAATTCAGAGAACATATTGCTTACTATATTGAATGTAATTATAATAAGACATATCGTATTTAGTATGACAAAATAACCCAAAAATTTGAGAAATTAAATAAATAGTAATCTTAGCTTCTAAGAAACGTCACATCATCATTTACATATCCAACGTTATATATATAAAAGAGTAAAAAAGAAAATAAAAGAGTTAGAAAAGAAAAAATAAGTGATTTAAGAAAATTATATGAATAACATTAATGATGAGATGAAGATTAAGGAAAGAAGTGAAATAAATTAATAGTATTGATGATGATAAAATTTAAATAATTCATTTTTTATATTTTATAATTTTTTAACATAAAATTTCCAATCTATTAAAACTAAAAATAAATGCTAAAAATAAATAAAATAGTGAATTAGTAGAATGAGAAGAAAAAAATTAAACTAATAACCTTTTAATATTATTAAATGCATTTTCTTTTTAATTGAGTAGTAAATCAAAAGTTCTGAATTAGGATATTAAAATAATATCTTACTCTCTCCTTAATTATTATGGTATTGCAAACATTTATTTTCCTTAAATGGTAATTCATTTTCCATTTACAGCTATATTCAATTAATTTCTAATGTATTGAATGTGGTTGTGGGATATTGAAATAGTATCTTTTATCTTTTCTTAATCATAATAAAATTATAATTTAACCTTTATTTTTTTGAAATGATAATTTTCTTTTAATTCCTAGAACATATTGCTTACTATATTGAATGTAATTATAATAAAACATATCGTATTTAGTATGACAAAAGAACCCAAAAATTTGAAAAATTAGATAAATAGTAATCTTAGCTTATAAGAAATGTACATCATTTACATATCCAACTTTATATATATAAAAGAGTAAAAAAAGAAAATAAAAGAGTTAAAAAAGGAAAAATAAGTGATTTAAGAAATTATATAAATAACATTAATGATGAGATGAAGATTAAGGAAAGAAGTGAAATAAATTAGTAGTATTGGTAATGATAAAAGTTAAATAAATCATTTTTTATATTTTATAAAATTTTAACATAAAATTTCCAATCTTTTAAAATTAAAAATAAATGCTAAAATATAAATAAAAATCGAGGCAACAATTATTTGAAACAAAAATATAACCAAAACTGTCAGAAAAAATTGATAAGAATAAATAAGTATCTATTATTAAGAAGGGTGTCACTACATTTTCTATTTTAACTTTATTGTTACATATGGATAGAAACTTTTAGAAGAAGATATGATTCAAAAAATTTAAAAATAATGATTCATTAAATGGTGATTCCTTTTCCATTTACTACTTTTCAGTTAATTTTTAATGTATTAAATGTGGTTATGGATATTGGAATAATATCTTTATCTTTCCTTAATCATAATAAAATTATAATTTAACCTTTATTTTTGTGAAATGATAATTTTCTTTTCATTGATACAACATATTAATTAATATATTGAAAGTCATTATAATAAAACATGTTGTATTTAGTATGATAAAAGAATACAAAAATTTGAGAAATTAGATAAATAGTAATCCTAGCTTCTAAGAGATGACACATCATGTAAAAATGAAGATTATCTTATATAACAAAATGACATAAATTACATTAATGATGAAATGAAGATTAAGGAAAGAAGTTAAAGAAATTAATAATAATATTGACGATGATAGGAGTTAAATAAATCATTTTTTATATTTTATAAATTTTCAATATAAAATTTTCAGTCTTTTAAAAATTAAAAAATGCTTAAAAAATAAAACTAAAACTAAAAATCAAGGCAACAATTATTTTAAGAAAAAAATAACAAAAAATGTCAGAAAACATTTATAAGAATAAATAGATAGAATCTATTGCTAAGAAGGGTGTCACCCCACATTTTCTATTTTAGCTTTATTATTACATGTATATAGAAACTTTAAGAAGAAGAATGATCCAAAAATTTTAAAAATGGCAAATCAATTATGTAAAGATACATATGTAATTCAAGTTATAATAACTAATTTCTTAAAATAAATAATTAAAAGGAAGAAAAAAAGTAATCAAGAAAATAATATAAATAACACTAATTATGAGATTAATAGCATTGATGAGGAAAGGAGCTAAATATGATCCATCTTTTAAAATTATTTTTTTTAGAAAATATATATAAAATTTAATTAAAGATAAATAAGAAAAAAAAACTTTAATTAAATATAAAAATAAAACTTTAATTAAAGATACAAAAAAATCATGACAAAATAAAAAAAAGAAAGAAATTAAAAGAATATCTAATTTTCTCTCTTTTCAAATTACAAAATAATTTTTGCTTATTCTCCTCCTAATTTAATACGAATTTCATAAATAGATTGATTTTTTCTCCAAATAATTCTTCTTACCCTTTGAAACACTAATCAACCTTCCTATAAATTTCTCAACCAAAATGAATTTTCTCTCCTTGTAGGAGGAATAAACATTCGTTCAAAAAAGTTTTTCATTTTGTTGAGAAATTTTTGTTACATGATCTCTTTCTTTACATCAATATCTTCACAAGAATCATGAGATATTCTCTCTTTCTCTTTTGTTAAAAAGTCACGTGACTTACAAATTTGATGGACACCTTAGCTACAGAAGTTGATACCATATATTCATCATCATCGTTAGAAGAAGAGCCAAAGTGAAGATATTTGTTCTTGTTTGTTACAAATGCTCAAATATTTTTATTTTATAGGTAAAATAAATATAAACAATTATGAAAAATGAATAGTTTTTTATCTTTTCATCTTTCATTTACTTAAATCTATATTAGTGTAATGGATGTTATAAAGGGCATAATTAATTGGGTATGATATAAATACGTTCAGTTTTTTTTAAAAAAATACATATAAAAAATACAAAACAAAGATAAAATGTCAAAAAAGGAGAAAAAAGATAAATAAAAACACTTGCCATAGAGAGGTGCCACATCAGATTGTCTATATTCAGCTTTTTATATATATATATAGATTTTATTGTAAAAGTGAATTTCTTAATTTATTACAAATAAATATTTTATTAATTGATGAACAAATACAATAAAGACTTATCACATGCCAAGTAATTATTCATAATTCACACCTCTCCAATTTCTACTCTTAATAATTTATTTATTTATTCTCTCTCTCTTTTTTACCTTATTTTAATTATAAATTGACAACATATTTTAAATATTTTCCTCTTTATCATTTAACTTGTTACAATGAGTAATTATCCATGAATTACACTTTTCAATTTTTTACTTAATCTACATCTATATATAATATAAAGTTAAATATATATATATACGGTGATATGACACCTTTCTATGACCTAATTTTTTTTCCCTTTCTCATTTTTCTCTAAAACCATTCCGTTAATTTGATTCATTTTAATTTGCCTTAGTAATTAAAATTAAATTTCCCTATATAATATTGTAACAATAAACGGATGAAGACTAAGGGTCAACATGAAAATGGGTAATTGAAGAGAATAGACAATTTATATATGATATGACATATTGTAGTTAAATGGAGAATTTAAGAAGAATATGAAGAGGCATAACAATCAATAATGATAGGTAATTATTGTGTATTTATTTTTCAGCAAATTTAACCCAAGAAAATAATAGCTACAATCACTTTTTTTTCACATCACAACCAATGATTAATATCTTTCAAGCATCCTACTTGCTACTACTTTTGAATGCTTGAATTTTGAGTCTTACAATTTGGTAATTGGTGGAGTATTATATATATGATTTTTTTTATTATATGTTATTTGTATGATTATGAAATAGAAGTGATTGATTTTCTTTATTAGTGTTTTTTTTCTTTTTCTAACATCAGGTGTTTGACAGAATAAAATATCAACTATTGACATTTGGTAAACGTTTTCCTCTTTTTTCTTAGTGATTTCTTGACTATATGTTTAGCCTTACAATTTGATAATTTGTTGAGTATTATTTATATGGTTTTTTTTTAACTATATGTTATTTGAATGATTATGAAATAGAAGTGATTTGTTTTCTTGATTGTTTTTTTTTTCTTCTTCTAACATCAGGTGTTTGACATAATAAGATATCAACTATCGACATTTGGTAAACTTTTTACTCTTTTTCTTAGTGATTTCTTGACTATATGTATAGTTGCATAATTTTGAAATATAGGTGATTGGTTTTCTTGATTGTTCTTTTTTTTCTCTCTATTAACATCAGGTTTGACAAAGTAAGAGAATCGATATTTTGTGAAATTTTTCCTCTTCTTTTTATTTGTCGTTTCGTCCGTTTGAGAGTAAAAAAATGTGTTAGAGAAAAAGAATGAAGCAAAAATTAAAATAGTCATAAAAGCAAAAATAACTGAAATATTTTTGTCAAATTTATGTTGAAATACAATTTTTTACTTTGTCCTTTTGAAAAACAATATTAGTGGCAATTAGAATTTTTAATCGTGAATTTTATTGTTTTGAAAAATTGTGAATCTATAACGAAGACTGAAGTTATTTGTTAAGCGAAATCAATTGAGAGAAGTATGTATTGTTTACCTAACTTTTCTATTAGTATGTCTTTTTTTTTTTAATTTAAATTGTTCAATCATTCATTTCATGTCATTCAATTCTTAAATTATTAATTTCATATATGTTTATGTTTAATTATGTAATATGGTACCAAGAATATTATTGTAATTAAGATAGTGGTTAATTAGCTGTAAAAATACAAAAATGATATTAACTGTGATTAACTATAACATTTAATTTGACAAGGTTTGCACAAAAATAAAATATTGCATAATTTAGATAAATAAAAATAGATTATTTAGCCTGTTATTTATATGAAATTGTTTTAAATATTTTGTAATCAAATTTATATAAGGATTCATTTTCAATTATATTTTTAATATACGATGCTCTTCCTTTTGTTTGTTTTTTCTCCTTTCATTTCCTTCATTTTAATAAAAATGTCTAAGGTGAGTTGTCTAATAATTTTTTTGTTGATATTGTTTATTCTATTCATTCCATATTAGGTGTCACATTTCTCTTTTACAAATTCTTTAAGAAATCATAAACAAGAAGAATTTCTTTTTTCTGAATAATTAATTTTAAGGGCAAAATGAAAAATAAATTAATTTCAATTTAATTTTGCTAATAAATATTTTGGGACAATCATTTTAATAATGTTGATAACTAATAAAAATAGATAGAGCATTTTTCTTCCTTTTATTTTGTTCTTTCAACATATTTTAAAAACTCAAATAGTACTCTTTAATAATTTTCTTTAATTATAGCTTAATTAGAAACACAAATTATTACAAATCAAGAAAAAGAAAGGTGTTACTAATTAAGAGTGCATTAACTATTGCAATCATAAATTTTCTATTTATTTTATTTAAATGTTAGAAGTGTTTAAATTTATATTATTCCCATATTTCCTGTCTTCAGTGTTTTCAATAAGTTAATTTGGGCTTAGAGGGTGTTTCAAGGAACTCAATTAGACATGACAAAGATAAATTTTTTTTTTATGTATTTATAAATGTTTGTCATTTAGTTTTATTTTAGTAGACATTCATTTTATAATTATGTTATTTTCCTAAAATTTAATTGTGAATCAAGTCTTTTATATTTTAATTTTTTTGTTCCTCCCATTATCTTGGAAAGATTGTGCCTTTCTTTTTAAAATGATGTCCGATAAAAAAATAAAATACTCATTTCATGTTTGACGTCGTTATATTTATATAACTAAAATGGTTAACAAATAACTAAATAATAAAAACATCAAAGTGTAAAGGTGAAGATTATTATTAACATAATCGATGCTTAAATTATTTATGATTTGATATGTGTATGAATTATTACTAGCAAACAACAAGGTCTTGATCTCAAATTATAATTTATATTAATACAAAATTATATTTTGAAATTTTTTTAAAAGAAGAATTTTGAAGTAAAAAGTAAAAAGTTGATCATCATTTTTAAAAAATCGTTATTGAGAACCGCATGAAGCGCGACCAAATTTACTAGTTATACAAGAAAGATAAATCATGCTAAGCAAGTATGTGCGACGAGCAATATTCTAAAGCAATTAAGCAAAATATTAATTTAAGTAAAAAATAAATAAGTTAGTCAGGCCACTATCACTTTAAAAAATAAAGTAAACTAATTAAAGAGTCATTTTCCCTCTCGTTTTCTTGTGTGACGTGTCTATGTTCTAGAGCACTGCTAGTTATGTTTATGTTGCTCGTGGTAGTGCATTTATTTCTTGTTGATTTTTAATGAAAATCAAGCTCTTTTTTTTTTTACAAAAGGTATAAATATATAGTGAAAATCTAATAAAATTTGAACTCTTAATTTTATACTTGCAATGGATTTGGTACTAAAGATCCTAAAGATTCAATCCATCAAGTTTAAATTCAAAATCTATTTATGATCATATGTGAAGTTTATCGAGTTACCTAGTAAATTGTGAGGTAGCTCATGTCCTTCTCAATTGAATGTGTTGGGCTTGCTCGACAGTGCACACTTGTTGGGCCCATGTAGTTGTTTGTAACATTTGTTTTGTTATCTTGTTAGTTGGCTCCTTGAGACATCTTATATTATTGTTAGAAGACATAATATATTAGGAGAAGGGAGAATCTATAGGGATACTCTTGGTTTGTAGTAACTTGTATAACTAAGAGCATTATCATCTTCATATATATGTTGAAGTATGAAAGTTTGGAATAGGAGAGCACTCATTTTAAAATGTTCTTATTGTTATTACGAATACGATATCTAAAATCGTAGGTGCGTCCATCCCGGTCCTCTTTTTCTAGGGAAAGACCTTCCAATGCTCTAAAGCCTAATTAACTTGATATGGATTAAACTGTCTCACAATATCTTAAATTCAACTCATGTATGCTTTAATGAGCGACCAATCCAACCTTTTGAAAACATAAATACAACCTAACATGGCCCTAAGCTCTTAGGAAAGATCAGCCCGTTATCACTAGAGTATACTTAGAGGACTCAATTTTGACAAATTAAAAACATGACTTGAATATTTGAGAATCATATTTGTCTTTTAAGAGACAAGGAGAACTTCCATGTCAACCAAAACCTTATAAAAATCTTTAAAAGAAGAAGGAAAAAAAAACTCTATAGGGTATACAACAGATATGAGATAAAATACATACTTTACATTAAACTAGCAAGCTAGAGACTACATACAACTAACTTGCAAGAATTTTGACAAATAATTTAGTACTTCTCTTTGTTGGTTCTCAAAAAGAAATTATCCCACTCATGCTTTTCTAATGTCCCAAAAGTATGATACTTCCAGCTATATTCTTCATCAAATACCATACTTGAATTCTTGCCTTGTCTCATCTCTTTTCTTATTACATCCACTCTTCCAAGAACCCCTTTCACTGCCAAATCAAATGCATCTTTAACTGTCTCCAATCTTGATCTTGGATCTGCATAAACTACACTTGGTATAAGCTTTATCACTTCCTCTCTCATTGCTGCTACTTGTGATTTTGGTATTTTAGATAGTACATTTTCAATGCTCACTTTCTTTTTCCTAACATCATCTTCCGGAATAAGCACCGAGTATTTGGTGTAATCTTTTGGTAAGTGCCATATATATTGGACATACGCGGATCCAGGAGTGAAAAACACGGGGATACAACCAGCCAAAATTGAATCGAAAGTAGACCTCCTAGTGAACGAATCCCCTGAGGGTTGTAAGCAAAAGATTGAACTTTGAAACAGCCTCATTACATGTACAGGCTTGTTGCATTTGTTGTGTAAGTCCTTACACTCCAATAGCTTGCATTTTCGCCTCGTGGCTGAGCATTGTTCCATGATTTCACTTCTTATTGAGTCCTCAAGATGAGGACGTGGAGCCCCCGCGAATGAAAACAACACCTTCCTTCTTAACCTCCTCATCCTGTTCTGCCACTGGACTACATCACTGTCACTTGAAGGATGGAAATACGTTGGATATGGAATGGCGAAATCATTCCTGTTCCAAGGACTCGATTCGATTGTTAAGATTGTCATGTTCTTAGCCTCAGGTAACAACATTAACTTGTTCCCCCAAGCTGCATCTTCCTCAATACCTCTCCTAAAATCCCAAGTAATTCTCCCTGCAATCATGAAATGATCTCTGCCCCACATCGTCTCCCATTCGGGTTTTTCCTTGAGAAATTTCGCGACCTCAATTGCACCTGCATCCCTCATTGATGTGTTGAAATCATCCCATAAGTATCTAGCAACATCGAACCCTGAATAGTATGGCACGAAAACTGCTGATGCTTCAGAGGAATCATTCGTTAGACAATCGTACTGTTTCATTCTGTTATGAAACAGGACTTCTAACGAAAATTGATTTGTAGTATACCAACCTTTGTTCGAAAAAATCCTTTGTGGGTTTCCAAGATCAGGGCCAAGCCCCATATTCACCAAATATTGACACATATCTTCCCATTTATTCAACAATTTACATTCCTTCAACATAATTTCATTGAACTTACTAGGTATTTCTGCAACATAAATATATCGACCCGCACATTTTCCTCCCTTGTTATCATCCTTTTTTTCGATTTTTTTCTCAACCTTTTTTTCTTCTTTTGGAGGTTCGATTTTTCTTAAAAAAGGTTCCAATTCTTTCTGGAGTTCCTCCAAATCAGGTACTACCACATTATCATTTTCATTAGACAACGATTCTTCCTCCTTGGATCGCGTCTCGTTGGTGGAATTGAAATTGGAGCTAACATCAACATGAGGTGGAGGCGGAGGAATAGAAGTTGGACGAAAGGATTCAATTGCATTCACTTCGTATCGTGACGTTGTTACAATTCCATGTAAAGAAGACCAATCAATTCCATAAAGCAATAAGTACCAAGAAACAAACAAAAAAAAGAAAACAAACCAAAATTTATTGCGAGACCTTGTTGTGAGAGAGTTATCCATCTTCTTTACAAATGTTCTTGATCTAATTATCTGTTTTCTATTAAGCATAAAATAAAAGGTGTTTTCTGGCTTGAAAAATAAAATAATATTTGATAATTTGGCAGATAACAAAGGGCGGTAAGATGCTATAAAAATGCCTGTTCTGTTTGGACTATTCATATGATTAGTTTAATCACTGACTCAATTTCGGACCACGTTTAAACATTAAACTTTAATCATTTGACATAAAATATAATAAATTATATATTAAAATTCAGATGTTATAATAATTGTCTCATATACGAGATTTTTAGAAATTTAATTCAGAAAAGTTGTGCATCATAGTAGCCCAAGGCCCATCTCGTCATGCTACGGGGGTATACTATCACTAATCTGACCACTTTTGAACATCTCTTTAAACTCTTTGTTAGTTTATGAGTTAATAAATTTCACCTTTAAAAGTAATTTGATGAATTTTACGTTTAGTTTTGCAGAAATAATTTAACCAACTGAATTAACAAGAATATAACCATTTGTGCAATCTCAATTTTGAAAAGGTATGTATCTAGTATCGAATTAATATATGAAATTTTTGATTGAGATAAACCTTGGACAAACAAGCCTATATATATGACGTTAATCATCCTATTAGTCTAATATGATATTAGGCTATATATTAATTTTTTAAGGATATGCACACAGTTTATGTGCATTAAAATAATACTCTACTATTATTTATTTTTTGTACTTTGATGGGATCTAAATGGTAGTTTGGGTACATTGCACATGGTAAAGTTAAGACAGGCCGGCAAAAACAAATGAATATGAGTGTCCATCTAGTTCTAAATCTAATTTTCTCTAGAGTTAATTAATGGTACTTTAATTGTCGAAAACTAAGGTCTTGCATTTCTAGAGTACTAGCCTGCTGGGTACTAATTATTAAATGTAAATCGTAGTAACATAGCAAAGACAACCAAAAAAACACTATTTTTATCCTGTGAAATTAGATGTTTAATTTTGACTGAATCGCATTATTAAAATATCTTAGGAGTGTAATTTTGACTTATTCAGGTGGAGATGTTTTATGTGATAATTGTGATTGTGAACGACTAGCATTTGAAATTATATTTGTCTGACTTTTCATTTACTCTATTATACCTATATTCATGGAATAACAGTAAAATAACCTCTATCCTAGTCTTCTTAACTTTATTTTTAATTTTTAACTTAAAAGAGTAACAAGTATTTTTCACCTATATTGTCTGCCAATTCTAAATATATTTTAATCTTTCTTGATCTCTTTCATAAAGTCGTGAGTGTGAAATAGAATGAATTGAAGGACAATGTCGTGAGAAAAACATACAAGGGTGGAATTGGTAATTGAGGAAACTTGAAAGGAAGCTGGTAATGACTATTTAAACATTAGTTCAACAAACGGAGGAAGAAGAACATGGGCTTCATAATAACGCGTTAAATCCAGCCCGCAAACAGCGGGATTTTATTACTGTTATGTATAAACTAAACTCAAAACGGCATAGACAAAGCTTAAATTAACGAAACAAATCATTACAAAACCAATAATAATTTTACTGTAGTTTCCTCAGAAAAACTACAGTCCATCGTCGGTGCTTTGTCTCTTCCTTTCTTCTTCCTTCTTCCCATCTCTTCTCCATTTCTCACGCTTTTGACTCCCATGTCATTCTGTTTTCCTCTCCTCTAAAGCCCCCCCATTACCCAATTTCTTCTCTTTACACTAAAAAAGAGAGGCTGAGCTTAATGGGTCCAGACAACAGCTTCACAGCTCAGAAAAGATCTGGTGGAGCACTACCCACTACCGCCACACCCAACGGCGGCGCCGGAGGCGGCCGTGCCAGTTCCATTTTACCTCGGGGAAGACAGATCCAACGTACTTTCAACAATATTAAGATTACTATTCTTTGCGGCTTTGTTACTATCCTTGTCCTACGTGGCACAATTGGTTTCGGCAATCTCGCTCCATCAGGACCTGATGCTGAGAACCTGAATCTAATTGAGGAGACTAACCGGGTCATAGCCGAGATCCGATCCGATAAGGACCCGGATGACTTCTTCAGCCTTAATGCAACGTACAGTTTAGGTCCGAAGATTACTGCCTGGGATGAAGACAGGAAACTCTGGCTTCAGAAAAACCCCGAATTCCCTAATTTTGTTCAAGGTAAGCCTCGTGTTATGCTAGTAACTGGTTCGCCTCCAATCCCTTGTGATAATCCAATTGGGGATCATTACTTGTTGAAGGCTATAAAGAACAAAATTGATTATTGTAGGATCCATGGGATTGAAATTGTTTATAATTTAGCTCAATTGGAAATGGAAATGGCTGGGTATTGGGCTAAACTGCCATTGATTCGTAGGCTAATGTTGTCACACCCTGAGGTAGAGTGGATATGGTGGATGGACAGTGATGCTTTATTCACTGATATGGTCTTTGAGATCCCTTTTTCCAAGTACGAAGATCACAATCTTGTTATTCATGGCTACCCAGATCTATTGTTTGATCAGAAATCATGGATAGCGATAAACACGGGTAGTTTCCTCATAAGGAATTGCCAGTGGTCTCTTGATTTGTTGGATGCATGGGCACCAATGGGGCCGAAAGGTCCTGTTCGTGAAGAAGCTGGGAAGGTGTTGACAGCTAACTTAAAGGGTAGACCAGCATTCGAAGCAGATGATCAGTCTGCCCTAATATACTTGCTGACCTCACAGAAAGATCAGTGGATGGACAAGGTGTCCATTGAGAATTCTTACTATCTACATGGATATTGGGCAGGGTTAGTTGATAGGTATGAGGAGATGATTGAGAAGTACCATCCAGGTTTGGGCGATGAAAGATGGCCATTCGTGACTCATTTTGTGGGATGCAAGCCATGTGGGAGCTATGGAGATTATCCTGCTGAGAGGTGCTTGAAAAATATGGAGAGGGCTTTCAATTTTGCAGATAATCAAGTGCTTAACTTGTATGGGTTTAGACATAAGGGATTGTTGAGCCCAAACATCAAAAGGATTAGGAATGAAACAGATAATCCACTACAGTATGTAGATCAGTTAGATGTTCGACATGCAAAGCATGAGAGCACAGAAACTCAGAGCTAGTGGCCACACCAGCTTTTGCACAGAAGAATCTGCAGGTATATGAGACACATTTTGGTTTGTTGAGTATGTAGTTTGATCTGTAACACACTCTGTAATGTAAACATGTCACATAGCTCCCTTCCACATCATGTTACGTCTTGAAACCTGAGTAACCATTGCACATTTCCTAATTGTGTTTTGGTCATTCTTGAATAACTTGTACTCCGAATGTGTTGACAAGATTTTAGTTTCTCATTAGTATTTTTGTTTACCATAACTGTTGTATTGCTGATGCACAATCACTATTCATCTATTTTCTCCTCCCGCCTGAGTTATTTAGCATTGTGACCCTGTTTTGTAAATGACACCCCCCTATCTTCTATTAGATTTGTCCAGCTTAACACATGGAAACTCCTAATTGGCTTGTTAATCGAATGCCTGACATCAGATTTGGTGTTCTGTTTTGCTGTTAGGTTTTCCAAGTAGTCAAATGTAACTTTAGCTCTACATTCTAGCAGGGGCCTTTTTGCGAGTAGACCTTTTACCCAGCCTCCATTTTTACCCCCCCTCACCACCCAAAAAAAAAGAGAGGGGGAAAGTGTAAAAATGGAATTTCTGAATGAAAATGCTTGTTTAATTGCTAGATTGATGTCGATATATCAGGGTTGAGTTCTTTTTCTCTGTAAATTCTACGATGTTTGTGACTTGGGAGATTAAGAATCTTGGCAGTTCTCCCTTCTCCTCTTTAATTTGAGGTGGGACATCTTCTAGTTGGTAGTATTGATGACTTGCCCTATCTTTCTAATGAGAAAGCATGCCTTACCTTAGAATGGGGACCAGGGGTGGGTGAGGGTAACTGATTTAGAGGACTGCTATATTGTTTTATTTGAGAGCTTGGATTAGTACGTCTCCTTCGAATTAAAATGTCTATATTGGTGATGGTCTTTTTGAATCTCTTTTATTATCATAAGGAAGAGGATTGTGGTAGATCAACAACCAGCGTGTAAAGCTGATTAATATGTGATGAATCTTAGAATACACGACATAGATATAACCTATCATAGCTAGATTGAGATTGAGACATAGTAGTTGTTGTTTGTTTTCTTCTTATGAAGTATCTGCTTTGGCTTATCGAGTTCATCATTAGATATTAGATTTTGATTTGTTTTTTACCTTTCTATTCAATGATTTATCTTAAGTCACCTGTTAAATAATAATGTATTCATATGATATGGCTTGTACTTTGTTGAGTCCTCTGTTTTGTCTAAACTCTATGATGAAGTAACATACACCAAATAAAAACTACTATGCCTCAGTTCCATATAACTTGGGATTATGATTAGCGGATGTGCAACTATGGATTTGGGCTGGATGATGTTGGTTTTAGGGCGCTGCATATTAACTGCCATGCAAATCCCATTGAAACTGAAAATACTGCTAATCTAGGCTTCCTATTTCTGAAGCGCTGTTCTCTCTACTGCACCTTTTTTTAAAAACATTGTGTCAGAGCTAAAGGACGGAATTTGTTATCATTATACACTATTTGTTATTTGTGGTCTAAACAGTTTACCAAGTTTCTTCATCTTTTACCGTCCATAATAACAGTAATTTTCCACAGGGTGCGACTGAGGTTTTGACCTGTCATGGATGAGAATGGCACTCTTGGAATGAAGTGGTCGTGCTTCTTCTGGTTGTTATACTTTGGTAGTCAAGCCTTGCATCTTTTTTTTTCCTCCCACGGTTTTAAGTTTGTGTTAGGTTTACTTATTTCTAGCAACATTTTAGTTTCTCAGCGAGATGACTTTTGAACTGTATGAATGATGTGCTTGGAAAGAACGGCTGGAATCAAATAGAATGAGTGTAGAATTTGTCTAGATAGCTTCAACACGAGTTACTCACTCTCAACCTACAGCTTTAGTAGGTATAAGATGTGATCACACTTGTATAATTGCAATTCTTGGACGGGTTTTTTCTTTTGGTTAATGATTTTTTGGTATATGATAGTGGATCATAAAGTTATATGAACTTGGAAATGTACCAGGTTTAATACATCTTCTTTCATTCTTTAGCCTTTTCACCAAAGTTTGAGTAGTTCCATCATATTGATAACTTGTCCAGCAGATGGTGGTTTGAGGGAAACTGCTTTTTTCTTTTTGAAAGGCCACAAAAGTTGTGCAGTACATCCACAAGCTCTGCACAAAACTATCATTTACAATGCCATTGCAGAAAATTGTTGAAGCAAGCACTCACATAGATATAATCCTGTATTCTTGTCAATGTAGCTTTGTATCTTACAGTTGATTGATGCAATTGATCAGCTTCAATTTTTCCTCCATATATGGTTTGGGAGTTCAGAATGTTTATTCACTAATTGATGATCTCTTAAAATAGTTAGAAATGAGACACTTCACGTACAGTGCTATTTATGTAGCCTGAGTTGTGTTTGGGGGAAAACGGAAAATAGAGGACAGGAAACGAACTTAAGATACAATACTCCCTAGCATTTGAGAGCTACTGAATTTGACACTTAAGTACCAGATTGAGGCCATCCACTTTGGGATGGATGGAGTACTTGCAGGAAGCCAAGGACTAGCAAGTATTTTCTTCCCTGGTGGTAGCCTAGGTATCGTTTTAACAATCTACATAATTCACTGTAAATTTCGTTCTTCCTCATTGTCACACAGCTCTCATAGTTTATTCTTAAAGCTGTTCTGGGTCACAATTTTAGAGTTGCAGGCTTTCCAATATATGGGAGTATACCTTGCAGATACAGAGCTGTTTCCGGGATGTACACTAAACAGAAAGATTATAGGTTTTAGCCAACTACAATGAGCTGGAGCCTTTGTTACCACCCCCTCGGTAGAGTGAGTTACCTAGCAAACAAGCAGGACGTAGAACCATGAGTTCAGTTGCATAAGATTATGAGCCTAAAGGAAGGATTAAGCCTGAAAGCAACAAGGAAAGGGTTAAACTGAGATCAATGACTTTCTTTGGTCCGGGGTGTCGTATCTCTGGAATAACAGGACACATGATGCTTAGTTAGCTGTTACATCTTCGGCCATTTGCATATTTTGTTGACTATCTAAACAAACAATGAAGCTGCTATTCTACCATTTTTAGTATATTTGCAAGAATTGAGTTTCAAACTACATACATACACAGTACGTTAATGGACTTGGAGCATTCACATTCAGCATGATGAATGTGTGCCTATTGACCATTATCCCTACACTGCATAATACTACTACACATACTAATTTCAGCTAATTCTTGGACAGATTACGTTTGTGCATAGCCACAAATACCTGATTCATCTCTGCTATTTGACTTAGAAGTTGATTTATTCTCTGCAAAAGATGAACAACCAGGGATTATAAATCATGACTGTATTTAAAACTGATTAGCTCATGGGAATTTTTGTAGCAAAAATTAACTGACCTCATCTTTCGCTCTAATGGTACGTCTCAGCTCTTCCCCATTCTGTGCTCTAATCAATCTTCGTCGCCTACGAAAATACGCAAACATCACAAGTATTGCCGCCATTCCGAACGGCGAGAGAACAATCGTTACAGCCCTTCGAGCTGAAGTGAAACCCCGGTTTAACATACCATTGCCGGCGATTCTAGAAAACAACACTTGCAGTCCCAAATTCCACCATCTTCCTTGATAACAAGATGCTCTGGCTGGGGGCCGAGGACTATCTGGAACAGATTTCACTGGATCCACTACATTGGAATCTGAGACTGCGAATGAATATGACGAATCATCGTTATCTCTATGAGAAGGTGAAAATGAGGATGATGATAACGACGACAGCGACGGGGATGAGGGAAACGGAGGCGACGATGACTGGCTATGAGTTTTTTGAAGTGAATTTACGGATATGTAAAGGTTCTCGTGGTTTACCGGAGGAAAGACGGCGAACTCGCCGGAAGATTTGTGGAGTGGATTATCACGGATCTCGAACATAGAGCAACCGACTGGTGGTGGATCGGAAAGAGATCGAAAATCCTTCCTACGTTCCCATTTCTTAAGCTTTTCCAGCTGAGTTTCTGTTATAGCGACTTCTTCTTCTACATCGGGATCCGCCATCACCATTTTTAATCAGTGCCGGCCACTTTCCATTTTCCAAATAGAAATGACTGAGTAGAGTGAACTACTTCCAAATTTGCTCACACATCTGAGGCCCGTGACAAATTTTACCAACTGGACATTCTATGGCCCAATTATATATGTTTGCCTTGAATTGGAGCCTAGTGCAAAGATACACAATTTTGGTACCCAATTTAAGCTTTAGCCATCGTATACAAAATCAGCCAACAACACAAATTTCACTAGTTTAAGACATAATTAAGTCTCTTCATTTTAGTTTTTGAAATTATCTTTTGTATCATATTAACTTCGCCGAATACATGAGAGTCAAACGAAAGATACATGTATTTATTATTCTTGATACATGTATCTGACTTGAAATTTAAAGAAGTGGTGTATTCGATTTGAAATCTAATATGAAATTATTATTAATAAGACGACCATGTAATTATTTCAAGTTGATTAGTATTTATAATAGAAATATTTGTGTAATTAGATAATTTTTTCCATACAAAATATTTACTCAAGTTTAGTCACTTTAGAATTACATAATCCTGGTTACTTTATAAAATTGGGTAAATCACATACTTTTAAGGCAAAATTATAATATATCCCTTAAAAGTTTATAATTACAGAAATCCCTCAAATTGATACGATAATATAAGCGCTGATACATTAATCTGATGTGCGAGATACATTAATCGTTAAGTTAAGATACATTGCATTTTATACTTAATACACTAATCTGGTGTACATTTTATATATGATACACTAATCCGATGCGTGAGATATAATAATATAAGCGCTGATACATTAATCTGATGCGCGAAAATGAGGGATTTTGGAGATTTATAAAACTTATAGGGGATAATGGTAATAAGTAAACTAAAATGTGAGATTTCTGTAATTTTTCCTATAAAATTTGCATCAGAAATTATATTTTTTTCCCTGAAATCTTGAGTATATTTTTTCTACAAACACATGTTTGGTAAAATAAACAACAAATGTGCAATTATAGTACCGGATTAATTTCACACGAATACAATTTTTTGCACCAAAGTACTAACACAAACTTGTTTTGTCACTTAAAAGTCACGGTACTTACCTTGACAACGAAATAATCATGATAGCCCAAAAAATATGACTTTCCCATGGAATCCCACCACAACCCCCAACCGCCCTTTTCATTTTTTCAAGAATACATAACAAAATCCATTTTCTCAAAGATGAATTCCCACTTTCGATATTTTTCAATTTTTTTATATTTAATTTGTCAAAAATATTTTTTTAGAAATGAGGAAAATGAATTTTCTAGCAGAGGTGGGAAAACAAGTTTTGTGAAGTGAAAACATTTTGCATGCATTGTAGGTTTGGTAGCACGCAAGATTCATAACTTGAGGTCCCAAATCTAAATCTTGCCTCCGCAACATCTTGTTCTGCTAACTAGTAATTAATTCATACCTTTCTCTTTTTGGGGTGGAAGGCAAAAGAAAACATAGAAGAGGAATAGAATCACTACACTATCACGACCAACTCTACTGACTCCTTAATTTTCTTAATTTAAGAATATATTTAATGTTATTTTATGAAATTCAATAACAAAGATAAATAGTAAAAAAAAATAAATACTTTATCTTGGATCTTGGGTGGATAGCGGGAATCTAACTCGCATCTTCTCCTTGGCAAAGAGAAATGATGTCTTTCCCACCCTTCATTTTTACCACCCCACACCCTTACACTTCACTGATTTCTCATAATATTTGTCTAGATTATATATAAATATAATTAAATCAAACTTTTTATATACATTAACATAACAATCATAAAAAAGAATCCACTTATTTTATTGCAAAAAAAAAATTTTGATAAAAAAATTCCTTCGCACCAACACGCCAAATTCCCAAATATTCATTTTTGTTAGAGGGAAAAGGGCCTTATACCCCTTAACTTTGTCAGTTAGAGTTGATATATTCCTCATTACAAAAGTGGCTCATATATGCCCCTACTATTATACAAATGGCTCACATATACTCTTTTCCTCTAACGGAAGTGAAAAATTAATTTGAATTTTATTTTTTTAATATGTTGTTTTAAAAAAAATATAATCTCATATGGGTATATTTAATCCTACTCAGACATAATTTTTTTTTACTTTTTTTTTGTTTCAACGACTAATTTAAAGTTATTATTTTGATGGTCAAATTTATTTATGTTTCACTAATTTTCTTGTAAAATTTATCATAGATGACCCTTTTTTTCAAATACAAAAACTAAATAACAATATAGTTGAAAAAATAGTTTTAAATTATAATATAGCCACAAAAAAATAGTTTTAAAATTTTCCACTAATTAAGGAACGAAAGAAAATAATAAAATAAGAATAAGAAACTCAAATAATGATAATCAAAGACGTCAAAAAATAATTTATGTATAAAAAAGATTAAAATATACCTTGAACTTTGCTAGAAGTTCATATATACACCTACATAAAAAAATTTTAAAAATTAAAAGTGAAAAATATAAATTTAAAATTATTTTTTTCACTTCCGTTAAATTAAGGGTATATGCGAGCTCATTTTGCAACGATAGGGGTATATGTGAGCCGTTTGTATAACAGTAAGGATATAGATGAGCCACTTTCATAACGAGGGACATATCAACACTAAATGACAAAGTTGAGGAGTATATCAGATCATTTTCCCATTGTTAGATGACCAATTTAACAGTCAAAAGAGGCATATCCATCCATACATGATCGAGTGGATGAAATTGAAAAATTGGGCCATCGTTGGCCCAGCATATCTCCCTTGCTAAATGCTTGATTTGACATTCTAAATAAACAGACATTTACACGAGTCCATTCGCTTTTTAAATGAAAAGACCCCAAGATATTCCTATTTTATCCTTTTTCTTATTAAAAATGACTCATAAATACTCTCCTTTCACTGAATTTGTGAGTCGAGATATTTTTGACCCTTTTCGTTTTTTCTTTAAATACAATCCAGCAACAGTGTTATTAATAAGAGATTAGTCAAATAATCTCCAAATTAATGGTTGCCGGAATTAAAAATTACAAGCGGTGGAGTATTCTGCTTAGTGCAGTCTGAAGGGTTCAACATTCGGCGTTACTTGTTTTTTAACTTCTCAGTTTACACCTTCAAATCCAAAATCCAACTGAAAAACAATTAAACACTCGTTAATTAATCAAATTATGACCGGTCCTGCCTTTTGTTCTATTTTTTTTTTCAGAATTCGACAATTAATATCTATTTTTAATTACCATTATCCAAATCAAACTTTAAAAATACTGAATTGAATACCGAACACCGGCTTCCCTGAGGGGAAGGCAGTAAAAGAAGTAAGGTTAATTTCTACTTAGCCAGAAGACAAGAAGGAATTGATTGAACATCACAAAGAAGTTGCTGAAAACAAGGCAGGATAATGCTTGGCTTTTTTTGATAACAAAACAAGTCTTCACATACACTAAAAGTCGTAATAATTGCATTGCTTTATTTGTGGCTGTCCTCCCTATTAGGTGTCACAATTCAATCTGTATAAAATTGTCCAATTTAATCAATTCAATTTTAATTAACTATCAAATGATCTAGATGTATTAGGACATAATTTTTTTATTAATTCAATTCAATTTAATTTAACCTACGTCTATTTGACATTGCTTAACTTTGTGTAGACAACGTAACTTTGTTTTTTTTCTTTTTGATTATATGCATGTCTCATGTCTGTTTGTACAAAAGATTTTGCTTTGAGGTATTTGTTGTTTGTGTTTCCTCAGAGGATCCAACTCATACATTGAGTTTTACATGAGAAACAAATTAAGATATAGTATATATTGCATAACTTTATTTCGATTTTTTTTTTATATTTTATTTATTTTAACTTACCTTAAAAACGTTGCCACAAATAACATGACAAATTCTCCTCCAATTAACATTTAAGTAATAACAATTTACTGCTCTCTGTTCAACAATATTTGCCCACCGTTGACTTTGCACACTTCTTAAGAAACTATAAATAGAAATGTAATTTATTATATCATATTTTGAATATAATAAATATAATGTCTTGAAAAATATACTAATGGAGAAATAACTATAATTAATGATAAGGGTAAATTATAAACTAAGTGTAAAATTATTTATTTATTTCATAAAATGAATAAGTATTATTAGACATTCAAAAATAATATAGTGGATAACTATGGTTGAACGGAAGGAGTAGTCAGGTTCATATTTTTTGTAGTTAAAAATATTTTATACAGTTGGCGTTTGATGCTTCCAAGAGAAAAATTAGAAAGCAAACAAAACAGCTTGAATTAATTCTCAGTTATTTTTCATCATGCTCTTGTAATTAAAAATGTACTTTCAAATGGAACTTTTCGTAGATTATCATAATCTATATTTTAATATAATATGAACAAATTAACAAAATATGAAATTAAAATGGAAGGAGTAACTTTTCAGGGCCAATTTCAATTTTCAGCTCCTGAAATGACGTGTCATTGCTACATCATTATTTGTCAATGCGTACATACTACATGAGAGTTTTTATATAAACCAATTCACATTATCATAATCTATATTTTATATATGAACAAATTAATAAAATTTTAATTTATAAAAAGAAAAGAACACACTCTGTGCTGTGTGATATTTTAACATTAATAAAAATATATGATATGTCACATTATGTATCATTTTATGTTTATTGGTGGGTATTATATTTGTGTGTTTTTACTCTCATAAATTGTGAAAAAGTGTGGTCATTAGTTGTAGTAACTTTTGTAACCACTAACTCTTCATTTCATCTATTATTTGTACCTTTTTATTCTTGTAACTTTGTGTAATTTTGGGCTATTCACATACTCAATTTACTACTCATTATCTTCCTATTCATTGTAAGGAAGAACTCTTCACCTATAAATAATGGTCTTTCTTTGGGTTGAGTATAACAAGAGATAGACAAGAGAAAAAATGTAAGAAAAGATGAGAAGGATTATATTGCGTATATATTGAGTTAGTGTAGTGAAACAGAGAGTTGAGACAAAGAAGAATATTTTAAATTCAACTATATTCACTATATAAAAGAGAATATTTATATGTTGAAGGAAGACTTTTTTCTGTGGAATTTTGGGCTCTTCAATTAATCCAGAGTTGCTTGAGTTGTACGACGTTGTTGAACTATTGTATCCCGGAGGGTACAAGTCAAGAGTATTATTGCTGAATCGGTGTAGATTTGGGCTTGAATCTCTTCAAAGAGAGTGACCACACCTCATCTGGATGATTATTTATTCATTTTTGTCACTTTATTTTTAACTGTAATTTATTATATTTGTGATATATTATACCAACACTTTGTTTTGAATTAATTAAGTTAAGAGTACTTTATTTGTCTTTTATTACACAAACAAGTGTAATTAATATTTAATTACGTGAGGTTTTTTTTTTTTGTCTCCTAATTTAGTGAGTTTTAATATTTTCTGAATCTACTAAATTGGGAGACAAAAAAAACCCACACAACTAATGTAACTGTGTCAGTTAGAGACAAGCATGGTAAGTCGATAGATGTATCGAAACTAAAATTTTGATATCGCCGATATACTATTTGTTTACAAATATCAAAATAGTGAATATGCATCAAAATATATAGTTATACGTAACATTCATATATATTATTTTAATACTAGCAAATGTATATAATAATATTAAACAATTGATAGTTATATTAGTTGAAGTGTTCTTTTTGTAATTTATTAACAAATGCAATTGCTTGTATTTTATTTTTTGTTGGATATTTCTATATATCTAAAATGTTAATATGATGTAATTGACATATTCCTTAAATAATCGCAGTTATAATTATGAATTATATGAATATGTGTAAAATTGAAGTCAAACAAAATTATCACAATCACAATATCATATAATTTTATTTTTTTTTATCAAAAGTCAAAATTATCGAACATACTAATTACCACATAATATAATTTTCCCCACTTCATCGTATGGTGCAATTGTGGGCTATAAATATGTAAGGAAGACTTTATAAGTGAATCCTTTTATCCCAAGTGAAAATTTGGGGGCATTTATTCTTGAGAACGAAAGCTCTCGCAATAATTCCAAAGTTATGGATTGAAAAGTTTCTACTTTCTAGAGAGAGAGACTACAGAGAGAAGACCACGTAAACGAATACAGTCCATGTATGTAATGAAGGATTCTTGGAAGAACACGATACTTTTAACTTCTCTTCTTTTTGCTTTTAAACGACGCCGCTAATCATAAATTTTGTTAAACCCCCTTTCAACTACTTCTTGTTTACAGCTCTCTCTTCTTGCAATGTCCGGCGAGGCTTCTTCTTCTGGATTTAATCTTGAAGGCATTGATGATGTTCAAGATTTTCCATGGGTTAGTTTTTTCTATATTAATTACAACTCCACTGTTCTTGGGTTGTCTTCTTTAATGGGGTCTCTCAGATTCTGTTTTCTTTAATGGGGTCTCTTAGATTCTGTTCTTGGGCTGTTTTCATTAATGGGGTCTCTTAGATTCTGTTATTGGGCTGTTTTCATTAATGGGGTCTCTTAGATTCTGTTATTGGGCTGTCTTCTTTAATGGGGTCTCTTAGATTCTGAAAATTTTCTGATGGAATGAAGGCGAATTCAGGAGAGACGCCATCTATATCGCGGGACAGGTACAATCATCTATGTGAGACTGTGGAGATGGGTAATCAAGCATATCGCGAGAACAGATGGGACGAGGTAATAAACCCAATTTTCTTTAGTTAATAATGTTGTGCCCTTTGATACTTGGTTAAATTATTCTTGAGGTAGTGGTGATTATTCAAGATTTTTGTGAACCGAAGATTAAGAACTATAAAGGAAGTGCCTTGCAATTTAATTGCCTTTGACTTGGTCGTTTTTTCAGAAAGATTTTCGTTCATGTGACATATCCATATAATTAGAAAATAGAAGGGGGAATGGTTTATTGGGTCTGCCTTTTTCACTTGTTTGTCTGGAGTGGAGTGGAGTGAAGAAGAAGTGGATCTATTAATTTGATTCCGTGTCGGAGACTGCAATTGGGGAATCCCATAAACATGACTTTGTTTTGTTTCCTGGGATAACCTTTAATGGAATTTGATCACTTATATATGAAACCACTATATTCATCTTTCAGTTTCTTTCCTATGTTGTTACTGATATCATGAATCTAGTTTCTGTCTTCTTCATTGCCAGTAAATACTAAATACATAGTTCTTTATGCCAAATAAATCACTAGCCAGTGATCCGGCAAGTTAGTCAGGGAAGTTTTTCATACCTGCACAAGGGCGGGTTTCAAACTAAGGAAAATGTTTTTCATGAAAAATGTGGGTAATCTGGATCATTTTCTAGCGGTTGTCTGGGTATAAGTAGGTGGCATGTGGTAATCATACAAGGCAGATGATAGGGTTTGAGAACAGTAATATTGGTGATAAGTATTAAAAATTGAAAATAATGTCTGTGTGTTCTTCTAAGCAAGTGAGAAATAGAGTATGTATTAGTGCTATTTGGAAAGGAAAATGACCTCCACCCATAATTTACGAGGACACATCTATTTGTAACTAAATACTGGAAATGATTGATCATGGGAAATATTTTTCTCCATACCATAATAAACCCTTGGTTCTCTCATTGTTTCTTGTATTCTTTTAAGAGGTACGATAACCTACTGTATCATATAACTTGAAATATTTACTTCATGAGCAAGCAAAGGTTTGATCTTAGGAATCAGAAAGATACACAAGATTTAAAACCAAAATGTTTATGAGCTCTCTGTTTCTCATGTTTGATGAAGAATGGACTAGGTCTATTGTTTTATACTTGTTTTGTAAGAGGTGATGTTTCTCGGGCAGTTCAATAATCTAAAGATTTTGAGAAAATCTTGAGCCGATGTAAAATCAAGTGCATGTGGTCCAGTATCCAGCTATAACTACATGGCATAGTAATTGACGATGCTTGAGGGGCTCTGGTTTAGAGTGATGTTCTAGATGTTCTTTTGACAAGCATACCAGTGCCTAGTCTAGTGATCAACTTTTTCTTTAGTGTTGTCAGTTAACTCGAAAACCAGCTCCTTCAGCAAGGATGATTTGAACTTCCATTGTATTATATTTGATCTCATAAAGGGTCTTGTATGGTTGCATTTATCTTCTTGTTTTCTCAATGCCTGTTTCCTTGGTCAGGCTATCAATCGTTACACAAGAGCTAGCAACATTAAGCCGGATGATCCTTTTATTCTTAGCAACAGATGCGCTTCATACCTCAGGTAACGTTTATGTTTATGCCTGGTATTTCTGATGCATATTGACTGCTTTACTGCGATTTTGATTCATCTCTGTTTACCTTGCCATCTTTAGATCATGTTTTCTATTTGACTGCTCATCATTTTACAAATAGCTGAACTTAATTTTTTATGAATGAACTTCCAGGTATAGCCAGTTTCTGAAAAGTAGATCTGCATCAGATTCAGAATACAGGCCATTGAGTGGGTTGGATCCTACAACATATGCTGGGGTCTGTCTGCTTTTTTCTATTGTCTATGATTTCAACCTTCTCAACAGAGGGTTTTACAGCAAATTTAAATTGTTTTACTTCAATATCAGCTTGCACTAAAGGATGCTGAGAAGGTGATGCATCTGCAGAACAATTCAGTTACCTCACATATTCTGAAGGCAAACTCACACATTTTGGTAAGGAAATTATTGTCTCATGCATCATTAGCTTTGGAAACCACATAGTGAAACATGTGTCGGTTTTGGAAAATAGCCTTGTTTTCTATTTCCCTTTTTGTTGTTCTCTAAATTCTCTATACTTTGAGGGTGGGTTAAATAACTAAATTGGAGTTTTCCTTGTGTGTTGGGACCCCCTCGTATACATTGTTCTATCACGAGAGTTGCAGTTGCAGATACTTCAACTGTCTAATTCACTCAATGGTCTTATGTTATCTCATCAAATCCTTATTTCTTTATTTATTCTGCTTGTTGTCAGTTTGTAACTGTTTGAATATAGTGAAGGAGATTGCTATACTTCCAATCTCTTCTTAAACATTTGATGGGTTGATAATCTTCTTGGACACTCATCTCATATTTCTTGAATTGGCAGTTAGAAAAATATGAGCTCGCCCAAGAGATAATCCGTTCAGGACTTCAAATGAATCCTCTAAGGTAAAGCAAATTATGGTGATAATCATAACTATCGCATGCTTTCCCATGTCAGTAGCTGTTCAAAAGAAGCATAATGTGTATTTTCCAGAAGCATTGTGGTAAAGTTTGATTATGTGGTGAGTTTTTAATTGTTGTTTCTTCTGCAATGTAGCAATCCCCTTCGAAATTTGGAGAAATCGATCAAAACTACACTTGGAAGGAGAAGCCACGGGAGACCACAGCGCAGTGATGAATTTGACTGTACCCTGTGCTTAAAGCTATTATATGAACCTATAACAACTCCTTGTGGACATTCTTTTTGCCGTGCATGCCTTTTCCAGTCAATGGACCGATGTAAGTTTTAGATTTTCATGCCCTATCTATCCCAACTTTTTTTACATATTGAATTATAATCATCTTCTATTCTTCTTACTCTTGTTCCTTACCCTTTGGATGAACATTTTGTAGATAACAAATGTCCATTGTGCCGAACAGTTCTTTTCATTAGTCCCAGAACGTGTGCAATCAGGTAGGTTGCTTATGGTTCATCCTCCCATTGTACTTGTTTTACACTTACTGCTGAGACTGGTTTCTCTATTTTTCTTTTCTTTTTTAGGATAGTAAATGATCCCTAGTAGCATCCAGTCACATGCTTTATTGCTTCCTCTCTTGTAATTCTGTGTAAATAGATTGATTTTCTAAACCACAATTCTTCCTGTAAAAGGAATAGAAAGCATATCGTGTCTGTACCTTTACATACCATGATGACTTTTCACTAATATTAATGATTTAATTGAACTCATTTTGTCCCATGTGGCTAAAATTTCATTATCTATATTTGTCTTGTGTGGCTAATACACGTCATTCTTATTTGCACGTTTTCAGTGTAACGTTGAAAAACATAATAGAAAAAACATTTCCTGAGGAATATGCTGAAAGGAAGGCTGAGAATGACAGTTTGATAAACCTCGGCGTTGACTTGCTGCCTCTTTTCGTCATGGACGTTATTCTACCATGCGAGAAGCTCGCACTCAACATTTTTGAACCTCGTTACAGACTTATGGTGAGTGCTACCTAACTATTATTTTCTTGACTATTAGTGTAGAATGCAGTTTTACCTTTTTCAGCGTGGGACCTAGATGAACCATCATTGTTCTATTTCTATATCTTGATGATCATGATTTTTATAGAATTCTATTACCTATGGTCCCTTTCATTGCGTCTTAGTTTACCAGATATAAGAAAAGGTTTCAATAAAACTTTTGGTGCTACTTTGACATAATTGAAACTTATCACCACTAGTAGAAGTATTGGTACCATTATTAAAAGAAGTACGACTATCTTATTTTATTTAAGTCTAAAAAATAAAAATAAAAAGCAACAGCAACAACAACTGCACTTCGGGACCAAAGTAAAACTGGGATCTACTTTACAAATCCAATATATCCAGCCTGCACACACTTAGACCTGTATCAGTTCACTACTCAGTTTATTTGTTAAGACATCCTCTGAAATTAGGAATTCTCTAAATGTCCCACTTATATGTATACTTCAGAGTCTGTTCAGACAATCTCTAAGAAAATTTGAAAGTCTTCTGTCAGATCTGGACATTATGTAAGAGTGCCCAGGAAGTGGCAGAATTTGAAATGGGGATTGTTTAGATATTGATTATTTTGTCTAAGATTTTCGAAGACATGATACAATAATGTATACTTGATTGAGGAGGACCAGATCTGACAATTGTGATTCTCTTTTGCTAATTTGTGCGATTCTGAAAAGACATCTAGAGCATCTCTTCAAGATGGCTCCTGCAAGTAATCCATCGGACTAACCAGTGAGCAGGCCTCAACTATTGTTAGCTTTAGCTAATGAACAATATATTTAGAAGCAAAAGAGAGGGAATAAAGTATTGAGAATCTTCTTCTTCTTGTTTGATTGTATAAATATAAGGAAACAACATAAAATAGAGAGCTTTTTGCAATTGTTCCCTGGGCATAGAATAGGAATGCGGAAAGTATATATTTCTTTCTGACTGTCCAGCTCAAACAAAATAAATGAAAAACATTATAATACTTGCCCCTCCTTTTTTTCCCTCGTATTTTAATTTTCTCTTGCTATCCCTAGATTGCAAACAAGCCTTTCAACCATGCATAGTTAAGATGGAATTTCATAGATCTCACATGCATACTTGTCTTGTAAAAGCTGACAAATTTTGTTGTTGAAACAGATCAGGAGGATAATGGAAGGAAAT
Organism: Solanum gracilifrons; assembly: GCA_029582605.1. Taxonomy (NCBI): domain Eukaryota; kingdom Viridiplantae; phylum Streptophyta; class Magnoliopsida; order Solanales; family Solanaceae; genus Solanum; species Solanum gracilifrons. The sequence goes on along the minus strand of JAJOOH010010825.1, from coordinate 25,346 downwards.
CGCCGAATGGGAATGGTAGGTTTTCCTTTGATCCCCCAGTTAAAATACTTGGTTTTGCTGTCTTCACTTTTGGCTGAGGCTTCACTGTTAATCATGCAGGCTGTTCATGATTCTACGACAGGTTCGGTAGCTGATTATGCTTGTGAAGTGGAGATTATAGAGTAGGTGTTTTGCGACCTGTTCAGATTTTCGGGATATCTTTTATGTTTATTCTTCTACCGATTCCATCATTTTATTCTTGTTTATAGAAATTGATAACCTTCATCTCTTTGTGTAGATGTGAGCCACTTCCAGATGGGCGTTTCTTTCTGGAGGTGAATATCAGTTTTTTGTCCCATTAGATGCTTTTGTTTTTGTACCATGAGCCTTCATGTTAGCATGGTGCTTATTTTTACTACTTATGAGTTCATTAACACAAGGGTCCAAACTGCTATGTGATGACTTTTAAATGTAAAATAGTCAAGGTTCTTCACCATACACTAGCATGTATAGTATTGCATCCATGTAAAATATCCTTGGTGTACCTGACGGTTGGTTTAAAATGAAAATGTTCTTCTTGAACACTTCGACCATTTCTCACTTCAGCAAATTTAGAATTCAATATCTTTGCTAGATGAACCTTGGTTTTGGTTGTTTTCTTTTGAGGACGAATTCAAAAGACCATTCTTTTCACCAGAGGCGGTGTCATGTCTAGATGTCCCACCATAATAAAGACAAGTTTCTGCTGAAGATTTTCTTTCCTCGTAAAAAATCTTCAAAGTTCTTCAACTTGTTCTGATTTAGCACAAACTTATGCAGGTTGAAAGTCGACGTAGATGCCGCATCGTACGACATTGGGATCAAGATGGGTTAGTTCAATATCTATCTCCTTATTGGTAGAGACGAAAATTGGTAATTAAGTTTAAGAAGAAGTAAGAAGGGCCCCCAAGGCCTAGCTTGAGTGGCAAAAGGTGGAGGATTTGTGGCTTAGGTTGTAGGTTCAAGTCCCACACCATGCAAAGCGAAGCCTGGTATTTAAGTGGAGAAGGGTAGAGGGGCGGGCCCATTATCCACCGAGTTAGAAGGTTGTGATTGGTTTAAAGGGCCGGTCACAGACAGATTTCTCGGTTATCAAAAAAAAAAAAAAAAAGTAGGGCACAGAAACATAGCTTCACGTACCATATGGTTGCCAAATGAAAATGCAGAAAGTAACTTCTGACCTTTTCTGTTCATTATGCAAGCAGGAGTTTTGTAGGAAAGCAGTTCAAAAAGCTCACAAAAGAAAGTTTCTTTGTAACAAGGGTAGGAAACTTGAAGGAATTGGTTTCTACTTGTTTCGAACTTTCCTTTTCCTTTCATACAAAAACAGATTGAAGAAAATGTTATTCTGTTTAATTTCTTTCTCAAAAGTAAATTTCCAAACAACTTTCTTATAAAAGAGGCCAAAGATTTGAAATTCTACAATGGGGGTGGGGGTGTTAGAAGTCTCTGGGTTGATTTGTTGGTTGCTTTGCGTTAAGTAAGGAGATTGGATCCAATATGCTATCCCAAAATATTAAGCACAACACCAATGCTATAAAATTTCTATTATTCTGCTACTTTATGCTTCTTTAAGCTTGCTTATTATTATTTCCCCCCTTGGCCATTATTATGAAGGTATCGTGTTGCTGAGGTTGAATGGATACATGATATATGCCATGCCGAAGGAACAAGAGAGAGGCATGAAGTAAGTTGTACAGCAATCCTCTGAGAGATATTTGTCAATCCATTTTATTTATGATCCTTATTTTTGTGTTATATTAATCTTTTCTTATTTACCTCCTAAAAGAAAGATTCTTGTTTCTTGAATCTTGTGCCTCTGTTCGAGGATTTTTGGGGTAAACTGTATTTCCTGGGATTCCTCTGAATCTAACTATTACTGACTGCCTTATACTTCTCACGAGTAATTTTTTCCGTTTTCTCTTACTGATGACCATGTAATTCATGCTTTTTCAATTTGAATTATGATCGAAAGCTCATTTTTCTTTCTCAAATGCTTACTGATATATACTGTGCGCAAATTTGTGTATATGTAGTACTTGTATACTAATTCATTGTCAAGTGCTTAATGCTTTCAAACTCTTGCTTTGTATATGTTGAACTGTAATTTTTCAATTACTGATAGTTACTGGAGACGGCAAATAAGGCGGCGGCATTTGCTCAACAATGGTTGAGGAACGCACAACAAGTAGCAGGAGGTAAAGTCATTAGTAAGGTTTTTCCTTTCTTGTCTCTATCTTGTGGCAAATGATTACAGTAGGTCCATTTGTAGGACGAGATTTGATGTCTTTTTGATCCTTTAATACATAGCTATAACACTTTCATAGATAGGTTTTGAAAGTAGATGTACCACTTGCATATATAGATGTTAGATTATTGGCATGCTTGATGTACATGCTACAACACATCAAATGGTGTGTTATCTATGAATCCTTCTGAATTAAAAGATTGCTTTATCAAAGCAATGCGGGTTCGAACCTCGTGGCCAGCACTAATTTTTCCTTCTAAAAAAAAAGGATTGCTTTATCAATCAATCCAAGTGGTGATCATGACCCGGAAAACTTGTCGTCCCTATCAAACTAAACTATATTTGGAAGGTTTTAGGCAGAGAGCTGAGCTTATTGTTTTTGCTTTGTGTGTTATAGAACAGCATAATTCTTCTTTTTGCTTAATATCCTTTCAGTACAAACATCATAACCTAGACTTTACCTACAGATCGTAGACGTGCAGAACTCTTCAAAGCTGAAGGATTGATGCCATCACCACAGGATCCTGAGCGCTTAAGTTTTTGGGTACACACTTGAATCCATTTTCAAGTTAAAAACAAGTAGTAGACATGAATTAGTTTTTTATATTCTGGTGCCTAAATAAATGCAGCTTAACACTCTGACCAGTCGTAGACCAACAGAGAAATTAGACCTGCTTCAGATAAGAGATACACCTGAGGTATTTGTTCTTTAACATTTCATTTAAACTATCTTTTTTCTTGAGCTTCTTTCTTAGTAAACAAGGTTTTGCTACACGATGGATGTTGGTGTAGCATGTCATGAGCACTAGGGTAAAGGGCAGTTACTAAAGCAAATTGCCTTATTCTGACATAGGTCAAGAAGGATTAGAGACATACATGTAGATATAGTCAAAAGATGGGGTGGATCTAGTGCTTCAGCGTTGAGTTCATCCGAACCCAGTATTTTCGACGCAGAATATAGATTTTAATGTGAAAATCTACAAAAAACAGTCACTAAATATTAGATCTAATCCCAGAATTATATAAGTACAATGAGTTCGGTGCTTAAGAACATTATTAGTCGAGACCATCAAATTGAAATCTTGGATCTGCCTGTCAAAAGTCATGTTTCCTAGGCACTAATATCCCTAAACAACTCGAGGAACTGTTACAAGCAGAATGTTCTCCTTTTTTCTCTGATTCTTTCTTGATTAGTCGCTTTTATCATCTGTTGATTGTGCTTAATTTATTCCGCAGAGGATAAGGAGAGGTCTGCTATACATGAAGCAAGAAGAACAAGGTTGCCGGCTGCAATAATATTCATTGAACATGTAATTAGTTCCTTTTACATGACAGCAGGAGAAGGCTGCCAGCTGCTATAATTTATGGTCAACCTGTAATTAGTTCCATTGTTTGTATTATTATCATTATTGGTTTTTCTGTAAAGCTCATTTTGATTTCAATATTTTTTAACTTCACATATCCAGTACTGGTGGATCCTCAACCCAATTTTTCTCCTTGATAGAGATTTATTGTTGAATTTTCAACTTTTTCTCTATTGTAAAAGCCTGCACTGTTATTTAACTAGGCTGTTCTTTTGTTGTAAACAGTGGGTGGGTCTACCCCGGAATACATACAGTTAAACCAAAACGACGAATTTTGTAGCCACGGTATCTCGAGTAGAATGGACCTTTGTGTTTGCATTGCAATTACAGTTCATATTATATTTGCTTCCTTCACCAAATCCATACCTTGTTTCTCTCTGATAGCTGTAGTGATAAAAATTTGGTTGGATGAACTAGTTTAGCGCATCCTTAATTATGCTTTACTTGAGTCGAGAGTTTATTGAAAACAGTCTCTCTACCTTCATAAGGTAGGGGTAGGAATTAGGATTGTGACACACCACCTCCTCCAGACCCCACACCATGGGTATGTTGTTGTTGAACCAGCTCAGCACACCAATTGGAAAGCATGACAGAAGCCCCTGGGCCGCTTGACCCAGGTGCCAACGCTCTTTCGCCTTAGCATTTGTAGTGTTTTCTTGCTCCAGTGCAATGGTCACTGCTCCATATCCTACTGTCCTTGTACGGGTTTTAAGATTTTCGACACTTCTTTTCACAAAACAAGAGGCTGTTACCTAAAGATAAGGGACAACTATCAACATGGACGCTTTATAACTGTATCAATGCCTTTTGAGTTCTGCTTGTTTGGAAGCTTTTACAAGATCACCAATTATACATTTACAGTTTTCATCGTCTATTTTTCTTCGCAATTTTATGATTTCTAGCGCAATGAGGAAGGATTTTGAGTTGAGTTCTGGGAAATTAGCCATTATGTTGACGGTTATTTAGTGGCGTACAACGAAGATCGTAAATTTAGTTCATTGAATATTGGCTAGTGGACTTATTTTTATGTTTATTGCAGCTGCAAATTTTAGCGTGTAAGGAAGCATTTACATTTTAAAGTTTTCACCGTCACTTTGTTTTATAAGCATAAAAATCCCAGAAAATCAGTCTCATTCATGAATGAGAAAGTACAACATTTGACTATTTGTACCATAATCCAAACTTAATTGGCATTGAAGTATATACACTATGTAAAAAAAGGTAATTTAACTTGTTATTTATCGTCGTAAGTCGGTTAGTCAAAACTTAAAATTCTTAGCACTTACAGAGAGACATTAACATACCTAAAAATCCGGTATTTGGTCCTACAAATTGCATAAACAAAAGATGATTAACTGATTCTTCTATATAATGATGATAGCCATTTCTCTTCAAAGGTCAACTAACAAAAAAAAAAGTTTTTCTCTAAAGCATTATATTCCCAGCTGGATACGCGCTTTGGACTTTTGTGTTTATTGGTAGTTAATCACATCCTTTCTTAATTTTTTTTTAATAAAAAAAAAACTGTTTTAAGAAACTGTTTATGGATAATTAACAGAATCACTGAAAAAGTCTTTATAAGTCTACAGCTACAACAAGGCACGTTCTGTCCTAAATCCTAACATGTTAACAACAAATGTTCACAATATTCTTCTTTACTACTTACAAACATAGACGTGCTATACTCTAATTCATGAATTGTCTTTCACTTATGTCTATTCAACAATTTTAGTATTCTAACATCTAACATTTTTTCTCTCATACAACAAAAATATGAGAGGAAGAAAACACCCTCTTGTCATTTTTGCTTATCTTGTACTAGTTTTTGCAAATGTAGCTACTTCAGCTTCAAAAGGAACGTTTACGCCGACCGATAACTATCTGATCAATTGTGGATCCCCTGATACTACTTTGCTTGATGATGGAAGGACTTTTAAGTCTGATCCTCAATCTGCTTCTTACTTGTCTACTGATGAGACTATTTTAGCTTCTGTTAAGTCTTTATCAGAAAAGGTCACTTCTTTTTCCTCTGCCTCTTTGTTATATCATACAGCAAGAATATTTGAAAGTGAGTCTATGTATAGGTTTCTTGTTTTCAAGCCAGGCAGACATTGGGTGCGTTTGTACTTTTATCCTATTCAACATCCAAATTATAATCTAGCAAGTGCTATGTTTACTGTTACTTCTGATAATATTGTTTTACTTCATGATTTCTCAGTGAAAGATACTAGTAAAGTTGTGTTCAAAGAATACCTTATTAATATTACTTCATCTCAATTCACTCTCAAATTTTCACCTTTGAAGAGATCTTTTGCTTTTATCAATGCCATTGAGTTTGTGTCAGCACCAGATGATCTCATTCCTGATTCAGCTGCTGCAGTTTCCCCTGTTGGTGATTTTAATGGCCTGTCTCAATTCGCGTTTGAAGTAAGTTATCGGTTAAATGTTGGAGGGCCAATTGTCACACCAAAAAATGATACATTGTGGAGGACATGGTTGCCTGATAATAAGTACATGGCATTTCCTGAAGGGGCTCAGAATGTGTCGGTTCCTCTAACGACAATCGTTTATCCAGATGGAGGGGCGACACCTTTGATTGCCCCGAGTTCAGTTTATGCTACGGCTGATATGATGGCAGATTCTGGGGTGCCCAACTCGAATTTCAAGCTAACGTGGGAGATGGACGTTGATTCGAGCTTTTCCTACTTTATCAGAATGCATTTCTGTGATATTGTGAGCAAAGGCCTAAATGAGTTGTACTTCAATGTCTATGTTAATGAGGTGGTGGGGGTCTCTAGTCTTGACCTTTCAACAATGACTTCAGAGTTGGCCACCCCTTATTACAAAGACTTTGTGCTCAATGCCACAGCCATCACCAACGGTTCGATCATCGTGCAGGTGGGACCCGCATCAAACGTCCAGTCTATCCTCCCAAATGCCATCCTCAATGGATTGGAGGTCATGAAGATGAGCAACATGGAGGGAAGCTTGGATGGGCTGTTCTCATCTGGTGGACGGCATGGTGTAATGCCAAGATCACGCGGAATGAGAATTGCTGCAGCTTTTGGATTGGCAATGGGGGTTACAGCATTAGTATTGCTTTTGATGGGCATTGTTCGTTGGAGAAGGAAGCCAACAAAGGGTTGGGAGAAGCAGAAGACATTCTCTTCATGGCTTCCTCTCAATGCTAGTTACTGCAGCTTCATGTCAAGCAAGAGCAAGACTAGTTGTTCAACAATCATATCCTCTGGCCTCAACTTTGGCCGCGTCTTTACTTTCAATGAAATCAAGAAAACAACAAAAAACTTTGATGAAAAAGCAGTCATTGGTGTTGGAGGCTTTGGAAAAGTGTATCTTGGTGTTGCGGAAGATGGAACAAAACTAGCTATAAAGCGAGGAAATCCATCATCCTCACAGGGCATCAACGAATTCCTAACAGAAATTGAGTTGCTATCCAAGCTTAGGCATCGACATCTTGTTTCACTCATTGGTTATTGTGATGAACAATCAGAAATGATTCTAGTCTATGAGTACATGTCTAATGGTCCTTTGCGTGACCACATTTATGGTTCCACTTTGCCAACTCTGACATGGAAACAAAGGCTCGAAATCTGCATAGGAGCTGCTCGAGGACTGCACTACCTTCACACTGGTTCAACTCAGGGAATAATACATCGCGATATAAAAACTACAAACATCCTCCTTGATGAGGACTTTGTCGCAAAGATGGCTGATTTTGGCTTGTCAAAAACCGGCCCTTCACTGGAGCAAACACATGTTAGCACAGCAGTGAAGGGTAGTTTTGGTTACCTTGATCCTGAATACTTCAGAAGACAACAATTAACAGAAAAATCTGATGTGTACTCGTTCGGGGTAGTCCTCTTTGAGGTACTATGTGCAAGACCTGCTCTTGATCCTGCATTGCCAAGAGAACAAGTGAATTTAGCAGAGTGGGCAATGCAGCAACACAAAAAGGGCTCTCTGGAGAAGATCATAGACCCTCATCTTGCAGGAACCATTATCCCTGAGGCGTTAAGGAAATACGTGGAAGCTGCAGAGAAATGCTTGGCAGAATATGGGGTTGATAGGCCTGCAATGGGAGATGTTTTGTGGAACTTAGAGTATGCCTTGCAGCTTGAAAGTGCATCCCCAAGTAGTGTTCCAGTGAAGAATGAGAATGAGAATGAAAATTCCAAGCCAAGTTCTTCAGAACAGCCTGGAACGAATTCGAAGAGCAATAAAGAAGCTCAGCTCATTGACATTAATGATGATTCTGGAGTGGTGGTTGGTTCTCCTATGTTCTTAGAAGGTTTTCAAGGAAGATAATAACTGAAATAAGTAACTAACACCAAAGATGATCAGCCTTTTTGTTTTTTGATTTTTTCTGTTTTCATGTTTTTTTTACTTTACTTTTTCAAGCAATATTGGGTTATCTGTGATTGATTTCCTGTTTAGTTCATATAACTGGAGACATACCAGAAGTTTTTTCTGTAATCCAAGGATCTAATTGACTTTCCCCTTGTAGTTGTATTTTACTGATTTATCTTCAGTCAGGTGTTAATTTTTCAATATGTAATTATTATGCTCTCTTATAGCATTTAGAAAGCTAGTAAACTTGTAAAATGGCGAAATATATGTTATGAAGTTACTTATAATTCACATTTGTCAAGAAATACGAGTTAATCTATTTCTTGTTGGGGGTGTCACCACGATGAGTTCATTAGCCTTTACGCAGAAAAAGAGTAAATGGAAGTAGGACAAGTTGTGATACGTTTCACTTGTAATAAAAGCAGACAACTTCTGAAACAGACTAAAAAGGAACGTAGTAGTATTATGGGTAAAGACGTATATCTTATCTAACGATTCCAATTGAAAGGAAACACCATAACAACTGAATGTCAAAATCTCTAAAATTAATTGGAATGAGAGACCTGCAGACACTTTTACTGAGAGAGAATATCACTTCTGGCAAAAGCCTGAACTATAGAAACATGAACACAAATTTAAAGTATAGGTAAGGAACATTATAAACCTATTAACATTTATATGTACAACAAGGTTTCTCATTTGTCAACAAATTACCCAACAATTACTCCATACATCCTCCTCTTACTGTCCAATCATTGTGGTCCCTCTAGCTGCCTAATGAAACCAGCACAGAAATCCAGGAAGAGGAACTGCGGACCGCTAATTCTTTGGAGATCAAGCAGGTATTTTTCATCCTCAGTTTTGTACAGCTGTAACAGTATTAAAGCAAATCCATATTAGCAAGATTTGAATAAAAAAAACTAGAAGGGATCCTACTAGTAGAATCAATGGTATTCTGTATTTAACTGTATTATTTTTTGGAACGCAAGTCAAACAATCGATGAATCTGAATACCAGAACCTACAATTGTTGTCCAAAATCATGCCGCAGTGATCAAACAACCAATATGTTGAGAGCAAAAGATGATGGGAAAAAAGATAACCATACCTGCATTTCAAACTTCACAGTAGGTTGTGGCTGTAAATGTGTACTTATGGCAGTTGCATTGCTAATAAAATGATCATTATCATTCATATGATTGTTGGCCATACTATGAAGATGAAGATCATGACACCATAAACACTTCATATTATAGTGCCCAATTTTTTTCCATCGAACATTTAGTTCCAGCAGAGTCCCAAGAACCTGATTCATGATCTCCTTTGGATTTGCAGGAGACTGAAAAAGTAGTCAACGTGAAATGAGGTAATTCACACAATATTTCCATTACATATACTGCAAAAAAACTAACCTGAAGTCCAACTAGCCACATTTTCTCTTTGCGAAATGGGCGTCTCAAACTCTCTTCAGAAACTCCGTTCCCAGTAGACAGCTGTAGGTCAAGATTTGGAAACAATCCAGGGGAATAACAATCCTGAAGAAACACATGAATGTAAATTACAAGGACCATCTATTGAGTGTGGAACACTTGAGGCTATAGTAAAACATTATCTGACATTTGAAGAAGCATAGCTCTAAACTAAGGGAAGGGTACAGAAGTTACAAAAGTAATATTGTTTAAAGCCTGAACCCAACCACCAGTGTTTCAAACTAGTAGTAAGAGCGGCAATGGGAACCATAGTAGTGTATCTTGAATTTACTCATGTACAGAAAACAATGACTCTTGACATGATTTGCAGATTTTCACCTTCATATTATAGAAAGCCAACAGATTCAATCAAAGCAAATATCAAGGACACTGCTACCTCTCCCAAACCCCAAACACAAAAATTCCCACTTCTGAGTTAATAAGATTATTTATAGACTCTGATAGTCAGTAAGAAATTCAGAGATAATATAGAAATTACAAGGTGAATAACAAGTAGAATATAGTTGGTGAACTACAGAACATAGTAGCATCTCTTCTTCCTTATTTGTGCAAAAAAGAGCAGCATATCTGTAGGAGTAGTATCTTCATTGTGATGGGATTTCACAAATTATAATTTTCCTATCTGACTCTTGACAATCCCAGAACAGCATGAACGGTCTGCAGTTCACATATTCTTTTTTGACAGAACGGTAGTAAATGTAAGCCCAAAAAATTTATGCACTGAGAAATAATGAATGAAGTAAAAATAAGAGAGGGCATACCACAGATTCCTGAAACTCAGCTCCTAGATACCCACTAGAAGCCATGGAACGGTTGTCGTACAGCAGATAGTATGCAACAGTAGCCTGAAACAGATACATAAAGGTATAAAGCAAACTGAAGTAATGAAAAGGTATACCAATTACCACACCTCATCCCTTTGCAATCAATTGATTTAATGTGACCCCAAACTTAGTTGACTCACAAAGTATATAACTCCCCTCAAGGATCAGCATATCCACTGAAAAGCCTCAATTTCTAGTGTAGATATGTAAAACACAAGTATATCTACAATTGCTAGATTCTTTTCCTTTTTCAGTACCATATTATTAGGCATATGCAATTAAGAAAACCCAAAAGAATAGAAAAGTAGCTACAACAAGAGACAGAGTCGCCGGTAGTGATGTAAGAAGCAACGTACATCATCCTGTATTCTCTTTTGCAAAGAATCAAGCAACTGGTCTCTATCAATCCCCATCCTACTTACTTGCTGGAGAATTTCCTCATCAAGCTGCAGCAGGACAGCTTATAGTTACAGCAAGAATGAGTAAATAGAAAGAATTGCATACCACATTATTTAACAAACAGACAGTCATATACATGAGGAACGAGATATATATGGGATAGATATGACAACTTTTTGACATCTCCAGACAAATGAGATCCTCCGCAATGGCAGCAAGAAACATAAGTGTTCCCTGATCTTGTAAGAGGAAGTGAAGATTGATAACAGTATTTTGATTTTCTTTGGAAGCACACTTCATGATTCTTTTATGTCACAACTTGAATTAATACAAGACTAACAAATGGAGAAACCACCAGAGCCAGTGCCCAGTTTGGGTTTCCAGATATACAGCAGCATATCTTGTAGGATTTAAAGGTAGCAGTGGACAAAAAGGGGTCAAGCCAATAGGAATTAGGAACACTTTCAGCATCATACAAGATACCTTTGTTATTAGCATAATAATGTTATAGTTACCTTTTTAAGATGTTGCCTAGCATCAGGTGGAGGAACCGCCAAATACCGAGGAAGATGAATTTTGAACCACTGGTGCTGACGAATATCAGGTACCGATATGCGCTTCATAGGGTCAACAATTAGCATCCTTGGTATCAAATCCCTAGCTAAAGGTGACAGATGACTTGGAAGGGTGTAGACTCCACTCTGAATGACACATGGTCAACCATGTAAGCACCACTACATCAAACTATAAAAACTTGGAAAATCCAGGGAAACCAGACAGAAAAGTAGATCAATGGATGTACCTTTATTTTCTTGAAAAGGTTGGGTATATTTTCGTCATCGAAAGGAAGTGTACCACAAAGAAGAGCATATAAGATAACGCCACAACTCCAAACATCTACCTCAGGACCAGCATATAGTTTCCCAGAGACAACCTGCAAATAAATGTTGTCTATTGACCTTCAGCAATCCAGCTCAAAAAGAGATATGGTCATCTTAAAGATTACAAGCTGTACAGGTTTCCACCTCAGGAGCTGCATAATTTGGACTTCCACAACTAGTCTTCAGAAAATGGCCATCTCGCATAATGTTTCCCAAGCCAAAATCTGCTATCTTTACATTGCGTCTTGCATCCAAAAGCAGATTCTCAGGCTTAAGGTCCCGATGAACCACCATATTCCTATGGCAGTACTCCACACCAGCAATAATCTGTCCCCAGTGAAACAACCAAGCAATAACGATTTGAGCAACAAAAAAGAAACTACATTAATCTTGTCAGACCTTAAATCACAGTTAAAACTGTCATTTGCACTATCAAAAGACCAAGAAAATAAATTAACTCTACCTGCTGAAAAAATTTCCGAGCTTCATCTTCCTGTAACCTGCCTTTTTCTACAATATAATCAAAGAGCTCCCCAGACTTGACATACTCCATCACAACATATATATCTGTTGGTGTTTCTATCACTTCATAGAGTCGTATGACATGTGGATGCACAAATAATCTACATATTTTTATTTCTCTCCTCACTGCACAAAGATAAAGTAAATTTAGATGTTCGATGGATAACCATCTAAATTCTCAAAGGAACTAACCAAGATGTGCTTCAAATGAACTTGTTTTAAACTTCACAAAAATATATTTTTTGAGAAGGAACTTCACAAAAATATATCAAGGTGGAAAGAGAGAAAAAAACCGAATTTTGTTGTTAACTTAATGATACCCAGGTATGAGATTCATACGTTTTTCTTCCATGTCTGGAGTCTTCATTTTCCGCCGGTTAAGGATTTTGATCGCCACTTTATGCCCAGTGAGCAAATGCTCAGCAATTTTAACTTTACCAAAGGATCCATGTCCAAGAGTTTTTCCAACCCTGTAGTTCCTTAAATAAGGAGATTCTGCAATTCCACCACCTCTGGAACTCATTTGCTAACAGAACACCTGATTCACACCTCTAGCAATTTAGTCAAAACAGTTGAAATACCTAGCTAATTCATCTTGAATCACACACCAAATCCTTTCTCTAGTCACACAGACGATTAACTAAAGTTAACAACTTCAATTCTCACAGTACAAAATTAGGTCAATTGAGCATCAAATGAAAGCAGAATCTTAATCCGATCCCAGAAACTTCGAGCGTTCCGCCCTGCTATACAAGTTAAAAAGTTGAAGATTCCGCAATCAATGATCAAACAAAACTCTTAACAACCAGATCAAAGCTCAACTCAAAAACTGTAATTGCTAATTCAAAACACGATTTTGCTCAACAATTGACAAAAAAATAATCACAAAAAACAGGAATTTTGCAAGTTTTACACAGAAGAAGTTGCAGAAAATGAAGTTAACAAAATACCTGGAGAAAGTTATGAATTGAATTTGTTCAGTGCATGAGCGGATTTTTCTCGGGAAAGAGAAGGAGAAAAAGAGGGCGGAGAATTTTATAAAAAGTGATTGGGAGCTTTGTAGTTCTCCGGCATAGAATCTGACTCGGCAATACGTATCGGGATATGGACAAATTGGTTACTTGTACATTACATCTCTTCCACTATTTATCGATAACGACAAAAATTAGTCCAATTTCATTGGTCAGGCCCATTACAAAGGTTGTTCGGTCCATCTCATTCTTTTGGGCCTAATTCATCTAAACAAAACAATATTGTTATTTTGGAATGGTCTTTAATTTTTGTCTTTCAAACACTTAAAATATTTTAATAAAAAATGCAAAAATTATAGAAATCTCACCTTTTAGTTTACTTATTACCATTATCCCCTATAAGTTTTGCAAATCTCCAAAATCCCTCATTTTCGCGCATCAAATTAGTGTATCATGTATAAAATGTACCTCGCGCATCAGATTAGTGTATCTTGCGAATCAGATTAGTGTATCATGTATAAAATGTAATGTATCTTACTTAACAATTAATGTATCTCGCGCATCAAATTAATGTATCAGCGCTTATATTATTGTATCCATTTGAGGGATTTCTGTAATTATAAACTTATAAGGGACAAATGGTAATTTTACCTTAAAAGTATGTGATTTCTGTCATTTGCCCATAAAAAATTGATTATAAATACTTGAGAATGAAAAAAATAAAAACCGCAAGGCACATATTATGTCTTACCACTACAAGGCAAAAAAAATTCGCAAGGTATAAGTTCAGTTTCAGAACATTATATCTTAAGAAGTTCATAATTCACAAGTTATGCTTTATAAGGCAAAAAAAGAAAAAATGCAAGACACACAAGTTTTGTCTTACAAGTTGTAAGTTCAGTTTCTAAACCCATAAAGTTGTGCCTCATAGTTCTCTAAACTTTTGCCAGATAAGACAGAAGTTCTTTTAACTTATGTTTTAAAGAATTAGATACCACACAATTTATATCAGACAAAACAAAACTTGGAAATTAGGACATAACTAAAGATAGTTTAGTTGACAATTTTTTTATTAAATTTGAATCAAGAGCAAAAATTAAAGATCATCTCGAAATAGGGGAAATCCGTGCAAAAACTTGATATTACGAAGATTAGTGTGTCATGTAATTCATAGCAGTCTTGAAAGGATAGATGACAAAGGCTTTCTAGTTCTAAAAGGTGTACGGTTACTAAACTCAGAGCGACCCATATAACTACTGAAGTATATACGGCCCAGTTCCCATACAGATCCAAAGCTCTTTGGACGGGCCTAGTCTTTAACGACTGGGAAGGTTTACGCAAATAGACACTTTAATGCCACAATTTAAGTTTTGATCTCATTAAGAAAAGCTTTGCAAAAAGAGACACATAGCCAAAATTAGGTAAAGAAATCTTGACAATCATTAGGATTGCATGCCTTGTCATAAAATTGTCATGATTTCTATATAAATAGTAAAGGATCATAAATTTTGACCTTTTTTTAAATTGGTGGGTGATGTGTCTTACTATAAATTCTAACGGATGATTAGGATTGCTAGAGTTTTGACCACAATCCTGATAAATTGGCAGAATAAGCCCCAAAATCGTAATCATCATAACTTGCTTGATAGAAATTTCACCAACACGTTTCGCTTCAAAATTAATATAAATCAACTCCAATGAGTCAATAATTTTCAATAGTTAAATTCAACCTAAACCTTTAAAAATTAATAGATCAACTTGTCATTTTTAACAAGTTCTTCATGTTCAACAATATTATTCTTCAACGTAGCTTTCTCCAGTCAAACTATCCAAATCATTAAGAATTGATAATATAAACTTAAGAAAAGGTTACACATATTCAATTTCAACCATAAATAAAAAATTTAAAAAATATATTTATGATACATTAAAAGAGATGAAGGAGGAGTTGGAGGAGGAGGAAGGATGAGATGAAGAATAACGAAGAAGGGAGAAAATGGAAAAGAAATTCTGATAAGTTGATTTCTCTAATAATCAATTAATAATTACTATATTAAAATAATTTTTAAAAAATAACCTTTTGAGATAATATTTTTACTTGAGCAGGCATGTAAGGGCATTGTTGAGTGGTTAGGAGGTGGATTGGGAGATCTGAAATCGAATTCAACCTCCATCTGCAACTCAGTCATGAGGTCATCGCATGAGACTTGTCTAGTACAATTTACGAACTATCACACAATGAACAGATTACCACAAAGTGCTCACCCGAAGGGTAAAGATTACGATGTGTCCATTTCAACTAATTTCAAGCAATCATAGAGGATGCGACGTCCTTTTTTAAGTTGCTGTTTGGATATCACAACCAAGATTTGTTCATTCATATTAAAATGCACACAGTTTTCACAATCCAAATTATGCGGCATAAACATTATTGAAAAGACAAAAAGGACGATGCTAACCTGTCTTATTCTCTTAATACAGACAATATAAGTTTCTATTAATGCCCATCTAAAAATTAATTTATGTGCTCATAATCCAAATCCTAAATTTTTTATTTGATCAATCAAAATAATTGGTGGCCTACATATTTTTTTATTTTTATTAGATAAAATAAGGTGGAGTACTTTATTATACCTACACAGTCTACCTAGTTATTAAAAATAGTAATAAGTTACTGTATATCTTTGTTCCTTTTATATATTGAATAACATGTCACATATATTAAATATATAATTTATTTATTTTACTTGCCAATTTTAATAAATCAAAAGAGGATTAATTTTTCTTTCGATTTTACCTTTATTATTATGTAATCATTTTCAAACTAATTATAATACTAGTAGTCAAACTTAGATTTTGGGGGTATAATCAATTTTAATAAAATAAATGCTTAAACCAATAATTTATCAAGGGGAGTGTAAATTGCAAAATGGACAATGAACATATAATAATTGAATTTCTTAAATTTTATCTTATCTCAAACAAATAATGATCATATTCGAATTGTGAAATCATTAAATGTATAACCCCCGACAATCCACCCAACTTATTTTTTAATTAAATTAAAGAAGCAAAGAGCCAAAGAGTATAGTATTATGTATATCATTGGAATATTTTGACACTTCGCTACTTTTTGTCATATACAAAAATATCGAGTAAACTTCATATTCAAATCGAATAAAAAACCACAAATATCTTTAGTGTATGAAAAATGACTCGATCATTATAATAAAAATATATTTTAGCGGTAAAATAAATATACACATTAATAAAGAGTGCTAAAGTCTTTATCGATATTAGTTAAGTACTGTCATTAGATTCAATGTCGCTTAAGGCCTTAGGGACATATATATCCAAAGAGTGCTAATTGCCACTAAAATACATATTTATTTATAATTAAGTTATTATCATTAATTAATTATAGTTAAAGATCAACTTTGATGTAGTATAAATATCTTATATGTATTTATTGGTCTAAAAATATTTTAAACATATTTTTTTTTCGCTTAAGAATATCCCAAACTAACACCCCCTTTAAAATTCAAACCTGCTTAAATTAAATAATATATGTGGTCAATCATAATAAGCCACATGATTTTTTTTAAATTGAAAAATCTCATTAGATTTAAAGTGTTATTTGAGGGGTATTCTTGAGCTAAAAAATATGTTAAGGCGTTTTTAAACTAATAGATAGATGGGTGATATTTTTATGCCTTTTTCCATATTTTCTTGGTGTTTTTTGGTATTTTTCCCGAATCCAAACACTTCATTCGTCTCTATTTATTTGACACTTTTTTCACTATTTGAGATTTAGGCTACATATGTAAATTTGGACAAAGAATTTAAAAGGTAGACATAAGAAAAATCACAATTGTTAGTATTTTGTTTTGTAATTTTTAGTATCTAAATATTAATTCTAAAACATTGAGTTGATATAATTCAATTTAGCTTTAAAAATCAATCAAATTAATTCTTACAAAACAAAAATATATCACATAAAATTAAAATAGAGGAAGTACAATTCTTAGTTTAGTTTTTTCTTTCTCCATGTTTGAGTAGCTAAGTATTTTTCTTGCTAACCTTTTCGTATAAACACAAACTTGATCATTGCATCACTCCATGTGTCTCCCACCAATTATAATTAACCTCCATTAATTAGTCTAATCCCGTACTTACTAAAAAAAACCACTTTAACTTAATTTGTTTGTTAGAATAATTAATAAATAAATAAAAAGTGTGGAAAAAGAAAATTTGGAAGCCATATATATTCAATATTTTGACCGACTTTACTTTTATACAAACAATGCAAAATGCATATGCACAAAAATAAAATCAGCGTACATTTTAGATATCTTGATCGTTAAACTCCACTTAAGAAATTAAGATAAATAGGTAAAATGCAATGCATGCAGAAGACAAGAAATAAATAAGTTGGTCTATAAGTTAGAATATCACCATCCTGAATATAATTTAAAGGTTAAATTAGCTTTACTTATTTTTCCAAAAGAATTAATAAATTGAGTTCACTACACATCATTAAGAGTACAACATGTACTAGTGCTACCAAATCTAAACCTCTCAAAGCTTATAAGTGGATTAGGAACCACTAATTATGTTAGTTAGCACTCACTAGTGTCATTTTTTAATTTTTGTAAATACACGGATTAGTTAACATGCAATATAAATCGATTAAAATATGAACTAATAATATAGGAGTGAGTAAGACTAATTATTATTATTGTAAGTTAGGAGAAAAATCATAAGTATAGTGACTGAATACTTATATATATATATATTCCTTACAACCTAAACAACAAGGATGGGATATGGATTATGAACCCTCAACTAATTAATCAATCTTATAATTAATCAACATACCTTTCAAGTATTTTAATTAGTTTAGATGACTTTGCACCAACTTCATAATGATGACACCTTATGTTAAATCATCATTTTAATTCAATTTTTCTTTCCTTCGCTTCAGCCCCAATCAACTTCTCCATATACATACATATTCAATACCAATACGATAATAAATTAATAATTTCAGTATAGAAGTCAGAAATTTAAATAATCGAATTTAAAAATTTACTAAAATATCATATTTCGTAGAATATATAATATGCATGCATGTGGTGAATTTAATCCTTTCTTACCGTGAGTGCTAGGTAAAAGATTCCTAAAACTTATTATTGAAAGTTTTGGGCAAATCAAGTATGATGAAATGATTAATCGTAGGATTAGGACAATAGATTTGAGGGTTACGGTGTTAATTACGAATCCCTCCAAGAATAAGTGGAATTATTGATGAGGTAGTTAGAACTTAGCCATACATACATATATATAGGAGGTCACAAGCCTTACTTTTAGGTAATTATTAGTTCTATTTATTGTATCGAGAATTTTTCTGGAATAGATAAGATCTGATCTCATACTTAATTAGAAGTCTCGGATACACTTGAGTGTGGGAAAAATCTTATTAGGTAGAGCTTTCCCTTAAATGACTTCAATATGGGTATTGGATACGAGATGAAAAAATTGAAATGAAGTTTTTTCATATTTATGAACAATTACTTGTAATTATCTTCTGGCAATATAAAAGAAGGCGAAAGCAAACAATTATGGAGCCTTGTAGTTGAGGAAAATGCCAAGAAGTCATGGTCAGCAAAAACATCATAAGAAGATGAACATTGAGCCTATGTTTGACAAAGAAAAGCACACATAATACATTTGTCTATTTTGACAAAGCTAATTGTGTACACCGCTTGGTTTGGAACTTCTTTTCACTTCCTCTATGTTCGTTCACTCCAAGAAATAAACACAAGTTTCACCTCCACCTAAGTACTAGTGACTACGGAGAAATTTTGTTGGGACCGCTACCTTCGAATGAATCTTGCAGTGTATAATTCAGATTTAGTTGGGGCTTCAATATGGACTCCAGACATCGGAAAAAAAAAAGGACTATGTAAAGGGTGATTAGCAAGTGATGACAACCGAAAGCTACCAGACAAATTGCTAATTTGCCTTTTTTTGCAAATCCAAAATGAGATTAGTGACTTTGCCGGGCTACCCTGCTTATGTCACCACTCATCTAGTATCGATATTTTACTAGTTCACTTTAAATTTTACACGTCTCTTTAGAAATAATGATTAATATAAGTATATATGGCTTTACATCTTAGAAAATGATTCAAGGAATACATAATATAATTATGTCTTTTCATAAAAAGTGTGCAATTTTTTTATTTTAATATATATATATAGTATGAAATGGAGATAATATTGACAAAAACTAGTTCTACTTTTCTTATTTCTCCCATTTTGATTAGTATTTGTAAATCAAATCAGTATCAATAATCAGAATTTGTCGTTGTTTATGATACGAAAGTTTAACCAATTTTAAATACATGACTACATATTACTTTATAGACAGTGACTAAAATAAATTTGAATAAAGTATGCTATTAATAACCTTTCTCACTAATCAAACCAGTTTATATGAACAAAAGGAAAAAGTTTTAAATTAAAGTTACTTAGTTTAACCATTGATATTTGTTTCAATTTTTAAGGGATCCAACTCAATTCTTTCCTCTTTGGCACAATCCCACTTTTATGATATTGTTTTCCAAAATAGAATAAAAGAGAACACTAATATTAACTAAACATTAAGAAGGAAGAAAATATTAAATGTTCCACTTTACTTATTTCCTATGCTAGAATATGGATATGTGACCACAAGTGTTGTGTAAGATAAAATAATTCCAAATTAAACAATTGATATTCCAACACATTGAAGTAAATTCCAAGAAAACCAAAAAGAAGTTTTCTCTTTTCCATCACAAAGCAAGACATGAAAAAAGCCTAGTTATAGCAAAGGTTCTCAATTGTTAATTATTTAAATGCTTTCACATTATTAAAAAAAAGGTGCAACCCTTTTAACCACCAGGAAAAAAATGTAACCCCCTCCAAAAGTGCAATTTATTTTCCTAAATTTCTGTAAAATCTAATAGGTTTAAATATTGATGAAAATCAAAATTGCTAAAAATATATTTAAAGACTTATTTTGAGTCTATCCACAAACATAAGGGACTATTTTTGTCATTTTCTATCATATTGAGTGGAATTTTTACAAGATCCAACTAGAGTTACACTTCTTGTGATAATCGGAGCAAAATACGATGATTTTTATGTAATCAAAGAAAAAACATCGACTTTTGGGTAATAAGCAAATATAAATCTAAAGATTTAAAGGTTTCATTTCTGCCACTGGACCTAAAAGTCTACTTCATTATTGAATTCCAACAAATACTTCTTATATATTTAAATGATATCTCTCAATATAAACATAAAAAGTTACTAGACTCCTGAAAACCCAAACCCAATTACCTAAATCTGCCCTTGATACTCCCTTCGTCCACTTTTAATTGTCATGTTGCGTTTTTTAAAAGTTAATTTGACTAATTTTCAAAGTTAAATTCGATTACATTGAATCAATATTTTAAACAAAAAAATTTAGATATTTAAAAACTATATAAAAGTACTATAAATTACAATTTTTTGCATAATACATCGTAAAATATTAGTAAAAGTTTTTTTAGTTTGACTCTAAGAATGAAAACCATGACAATTAAAAGTAGATGGAGGGAGTAATAATCTCAAACATGAATCATCACCCATAAAAAAATTATCTCCAAAAAAGGAAAGAAAAAAAATTCCTTCTAAAACCAAAGTTTTTTTTTTTTTTTGGTTTCCCACTCACATTGAAGCTCAACTAAATTTAGATTAGCATTGAAAAATTCCACATTACAAATAAAACACTTCCTAATAAAGACAATTTATACCCAGAAAAGACTCAAACTCAAGACCTCTAGTTAAAGAGCCCCGTTGGTTTCTAAAACCCAAGTTAAGATAGAGAACCAAACTCCAACAAACTCACTCTTAAAAAAACAAAGCCAAAACTACTCCCACTGCAAACTCCTCTATTGTTTTTGTTAATATTTTTTTAGTTGTTGGCCTATCCATTCCTTCCAAAAAACCAAACCTCCAAACTACCATTGAAGATTTAGATTCCTCCATTAGAATAAAAGAGCTAAACATCAATATATATCTTCATTTTCTCAAACCATCTTCACATCCCAAAAAATGGAAACTTACTCCTCTGTTCCAATGGAGAAAACAACCAAAATCATCAGAAAATCAATCTTTATTTTTCTTCAGAACTATCAATTCTTCACAACAACAACAGCTTTTTTCGCCTTTCCTTTCGCTGCTTCTGTTCTTTTACTACAATCATTCATCTACTCATCGTCGCTTTATCCAGTAATTTATGAGCGTTTGCATTTACTTTTCGATGCAGCAGGGTTCCCTTCTTCATCAGAGTTCTTCACTCTTCTCAATTCCAAGATTTCTCAGACAATTTCGATATCTTTTCTTGCATTCCCTTTTACCATTTCCTTTTTTCTCTTCGCCAAGTCTTTAGTAATCGAATCTCTTAACTACTCAAAACCATCTCAAAAAACTACATTTCCTTCGTATTTCAACCTTCTTGTGACCCAATTCTGTAACTCATTACTCATCATTTCCGCAAACGCCACCTGTTTCACTCTCCTGTTTTTCGGGTTCAATCTTTTTGATTATGGATTCGGGCTTTCGAATCCAAGATCAATTCTTTTGTTATCAGCAACAGGGGCTGTACTCTGTTCTATTATACTCGCAAACACTTTAATTATTTGTAATTTGGCATTGGTAATATCAGGAAATGAGAAAATTGGAGGATACATGGCGATTCTCAAATCTTGTGTTTTGATCAGAGGTAGAACAGCAACAGCATTATCACTAGCAGTGCCTGTAAATTTAGCTCTGACTGCAGTTGAAGCTCTGTTTCAATACAGAATCGTAAAGGTGTATTATCAAGAAAAAACAGAGCTTTTTACTCTAGCTTTAGAAGGAATGTTCATCGCCTATATTTATTCAGTTCTTCTGGTTCTTGATACAATAGCAAGCTGTGTTTTCTACAAAAGCTGTAAAACAGAGGAAGAGGGAATTTTTCCAATTTTGCCATTTTCGTCGATTTCGACATATCAAGATGAAATTCAAGACAGAGATCAATGTATAGTTGTGAAGATAAAGACATTAGAGGAGTTCTGTTAAGTTTTTTATTTTTCTTATATGTTTTCTTGATTTATTTTTCAATTGGATAATAAAAAAAAAAGGTCTGGTCTCCAAATACCAAGGAATTTCTTGGGGCCATAATTGTACTTTTTTTTTTTTTTTTTTTGTAATCCCCAAATATCCATTGATGTAAGCTTTAGAACCTGAAAGCCGCAGATTTTCTGTATACAGTATAGATGAAATTCTTGTAAACTGTTTATATTTCAATTTGCAATGCAAAGAGAAAAAAAAACATGAATTTCTGAAATCAAGTTTACAGAGCAGTGACATTGTTATGTGATCGAGAGGTCATGGGTTCGAGTTGTAGAAATAGCCTGTGCAGAAATGATGGGTAATATCTAGTTATGTCATTGGAAGTATTTCACACAATAGGTGTGAGTTCGATTTTCTCACCGTCCCCTTCTCGTTCCTTTAATACATATTCTATGGTTAATAGTATACATTCCAACAATAGTTTCAATTGACCATCGAGAATTGTAGTGGGATAAATAGTATCTCTCTATCCTTTACCAGAAGTAGTAATCTTGGGGTCCGAGGACTCATAATGAAAAAAACTTGGACTTCAAAACAGATATCGGACATCAAACGAGAAATCAAAAAGGTTTAGGATTGAGGCACGTTGAAGATGATTGCTTGTCATGTACCTAAAGTTGGACGAGGTTTCACTTTGCACAACGTAGCAGTCAAGCTATATTTGTGGTCATATATGCAAAATGTAACGTCTATACTGTTTATAATTATATTTTTGCACTTATTAATTTTATTAGCCGTGCAAGTTAGTCAAGCTTTTTAATTATTTTTGGTTGGGTGGGGGGGAGGTGGTTAGGGTAGGACAACATTGTCTTAACTTTTAAGAGAATAGTATTTAGCAAATTTGATCACGGAAAATCATGAACTAATGCCAAAAAAAAAGCAAAATAAAAGACCAAATGTGAAGGGTTGAGAGTTAATAATCCTTGGACTTGTTTGTTTATTTCATTTTGGGAGTATTAACAACTTCATTTATTTATTTTTTCCAAATGGGGAGTTGGGGAGTTTGAAAATTCATACAGGTCTTTGGTAAGCCAGACTCATTTATTTATGTAGTTAAAGTAATTTTTTTTGTTTTACTAGAAGGCCAAGGTTATCACTAGGAATGGGTGACCAATAACATGCAAGTGTTATAATCAATTGTTCAAAAGTTTGAGCCTCGACAATGAAAAATATTTGTAGGAAGCGTTTTATCTGATCCTAAACTGATGGATATAAATCTGAATTATTTGGACTAGTATACTTCAAAAAACACTAGATGATCAAATAAAAAAAAAGGTTCTATTACATGTGACCTACGTTGTTATTTGTTAATCTTGAGTTGAGTAAGCCAGAGCCCATCATTACTTTTTAAGTTGGTACTTTTAAGTTAAACTACCTAAAGAAGAAAAGAGGCTATGGTTTGGTTAGTAATTTGTGGGTAAACAAATTACTACCTCTTGAGATGACTAGGTTTTAGTAATATATATATATAGAGAGAGAGGGGGTAGGTCATGTGTGACACCTTAGCTTACGATACAAGTCTCACACCGGTAAAAAAACATGAGATCATGAGATTGGGTATATCAGTAAGCAAGCCTTATGTAATTGCACTCTGATACTAGCTACCACATTTTAAAGTTGTAAGTTTAATTGGATATAAACTTTCATTCTTTTTGTTTATGATGGCACTACCTCAAAAATGATCTTTAGCGACAATTAATTCACGGCAATAGCTTAATTGCGACTAAATACGTACTTTTAACGGTAATTGACACTCTTTGTATATGTATCTAAAGACACATTGGATCTAATGATAATTAACTAATACCGATAAAGACTTTAATATACTTTGTTAATGTGTGTATTTATTGCCACTAAAAGGTATTTTTGTTATAGCGTGAGTTGCTTGCAATAGGTTAATTGATGGTTGGAATGGTTCTCCCATTAGAGAATTAGTGTAAGTGTCACTCACAATCATTTGAATCGTGCCACATGGTCTAATGGTTGTTTCTATGATGTGATATAAATTTCAACTAAAAAAAAATAAGATAGAGAGAAAGAAAAAAATTTCACAAGGTCAAAAATGACAACTCAACTAATATTTGATGCAATTAAAGTTTTTTTTATTGAAAAGAAATTACTTCTCATAGACAATAATTTGGGTCGAGAAAATAATCTAAGAGAAAAAGTATCACAGTAATTGTAGTTTATTAATTTCAATTAATGAGTGTTACAATCCTTACAAATTCTATAATTCTTCTTTTCTAATTACAAATTTATGGAGACTTGATCTTTATGTTAAACTAGTGAATTTGATCGCGCTTCGCGCGGTTTATAAGAAAATTAATAAATTGAAAATAATATTTTTATAACTTCATATAGCGAAAATAAATTTTAATTTTGTTATATTGATTAAAACATAAAAATAATATTTTTATTGCTGTTAGGTGAACCGCATTTAAAAATAAGTAAATTTGCATTTCAAATAAAAGAAAAATGAAATAAAACTAAAATCATAAAACACACACACAACATATTTTTTTAACAAAGTGACGTACATATGACATTATTATGCATATTTGATATAGGCTTTGAGACAATATATTCAAAAGAGCACAAATTTTTTTCTTCAAAAAATTGATGAATGTACAATAATGTAGTTGTCTAAACAATGAAACTTACTCATGGCATCTCTATGAAAAATTTGCATAATTATGCTTTCTAAACTCATTTAGCACACTTCTATGGTGACAATAGAGAGTATGATTGATCTTCTAATTTAGGAATAACTTCATCAAGTAAGAGGAGTCCTGTAATTGTCATATAAACATCTAATGTAACAAAATATTATGAAAATTTATGATTACTATCGAGATAAATTCTCAACTCCTACGTGTACGTGAATCACTAGTTTTTCCCCACAAATTTTCTCATCAAGCATCTCAATTTGTTCTTTGTCTCATGGATGACTTTGTATTCCACATTAGTTAGTCCACTTGCCAAACACATTCTATCAAAAAAAAAAAAAAAAACTTCAACATACATAATTTCACAATACATTATGAGAATTAAGGTGATC